>JAUELF010266223.1:0-11086 GCA_031471495.1 Clinocardium nuttallii | reverse complement strand
CAAACCCTAACTAGATAACCAGTTAATAATGTACAAAACACTAACTGGTATCTTACGGCAGTAATATGCCACCATAAATTACACATGCCGAAAGAAAGCTTGTCTTATAGTTCACATTTCTACACAAAATCCTTGATGTAAGTTTCCATTGTATTGCCCTCAAACTCTGTCAAGATGTATCATACAGCATAAATGCAAGATTACATCGGATCTTGAACAAAAAATACATTATACGCCAACATAACTGTACCAGAGACAAGCGTCTAAACTTGCAACCTTCTAAGATGTTTTGAGCTCTTTGAATAAAGAAAATGTAACACGTACCAATGCATTGTTATTTAAAACATGTTCAGGTTTTTCAAATGAATACCACCGTTTTCCAATTCACCATATAAGCCAAAGTCCTACTATAGTATGTTAAATATATTTGCAGCAGGATACATGTAATAAAGCACAATCAATAATTCATTTTAATCCATGATAGTCAGAATGCTAATGTTTACGTATATATATCTTAATAAACACCAATTAAATGCAAATGAGTTGTTATATACATATAATAAAAATAATTGAAATACAAATCTACAAATGACATATAAAAGGGATGTAGCGTATTATACTAAGATGTCCGAATGAATGAGGAAGTTTCGTGAAAATTATGTTTAGTCCCAAAGGCGCGAGTTTCAAACAAATTAAAAAAGAAGTTGAAGAAGCAGTCAAACAGGGCACACCTATTAACAATGCTGCATGCCATGCACTTAACCTGTTTGCGAAGTTTGTTGATTTGATTCTCCTGGTAACAAGTTCATGAACAATCGGACTCATCCACTATACTGCAGTACATATATAACATGTTAAAGATAACATCTGATGAGTTTTTAAAGGTAACGTCAATATATCTGAAACTCGAGATTATATCGATAGTATTTCCATAAAAATAACCTTTTCTTTTATGTTTGACAATGCCTACATATCTTATAACAATAAATGTAGTGTTTTGAATGTTTACATCAAGACCTGCACTACTATTGAAATGATCGGCCCTTGTTATTTGCAGCTGTAATTGTTAATTGTCTAACTGCATCTGCAATACTGAAAAATCGCCAGCAAGTATCGTTCAGATCGGTAATTCCACACTATATTTAAGTGTCGAGGCAATTCAGTATCCTAATTAGCATACAGTATTGTCTTGTTCCGATAGTACGATTGAAGTGTTGCCTGATAATCTCCAATCTTAACAACACAATACTTCAATGTGCAATACATATATGTATGGACATCTTAGCATTTACCGCCAGTTCAATTGTGATGCAGTGCTTCACATACGTTTCCATGAGGCATACTTTCGATACTTTCGTGACATCAACACATTTAAATAAAACCGTCCACGTCTAGAACTTATAATAAATGTATGTCATATATCTAATTTAATCATAGCCATTACTAAAGATCGTTTCTAAAAACATAACACCGACCGTTAATAAGTTGTATACACCTAAATACATCTTCTCACCAAAATTGTTTAGTAATTGTACGATTTCATGTACTTATATGATGTCAGAATATCATTTAGCCTATGGTGTCAAAGCGAATATGACTGCTCATATGTGAATCGTGTTCTAGTGTTCAGTAGTTCCTAAAGTGAGCGTATAAACTACCATTATATCATTCATTTATACATAAGAAGATATCTATATACCTGTCAAAAGTAGTTTTTTTAGGTTATTCATAAAAAAGTATATGCATATAACACTTACAAACATTGAGATGACAAACAAATTCCCAAATTCAATCTAATAGTTCGTATACTATTGTAATAACTCCATTCACTTTTTCTTATTCAATTCTAAGTAAATGTGTTGATCATGATCCTGATTTCGATCCAATCCTTCGTAAACCGTTTCCGAGTCAGTCTCTGTGAGTGTTGATTGATCCTCGCTACGTCTTCCATCGTCTTGGTTTCGATCCAGACTTTCGAAATCCGGTCCCGGATTTTGACGATGATCAAGTTCCATGAAGGTCGATTGTCTTGTTACTCCATCACCGGCTCTGTTAGTTCTGTTTGTAGGAAAAGACGTGTTGCGTTCTGTTGTACCTATTTTGTCATTGGATAAACAACACATTAGAGGATTTATTTAAAAATTGCCTAAGCTGTTTTGATTTAAGATATTAAATCGTACACTGATATAAATTATATAAAGTTCGTTTGAACTACTGGTGAACATTTGAAATATCGGACGGCATGTTTATGTCAGGCTTCGTTGACGATATTCTCAGACTTTAAATTATTAGCCTTATATTTTTGGACACCTGTTAGAATTCAACAAAAGAAACTAATAGGTTACCTGAAATAATTACAAATACGTTTTTGACTTAAGGTATCTTAAATTAATTTGTTCTATCTTTTATTTTTTGCTAAAAAAGATACAAACATAACAGTAATTTGAATTAGAATATTTATAAACTTCATTAAATTTGACTTGAAATGATTAAACGCACATAAAACTATATGGAAATAAAATAAAAATTCAGAAATTATAAGATGTTCTTTATTCGATCATTTTTTCTAAAAACAACCTAAATATTTCATTGATTCGGAGCGATCGTTGTTCAAGTCTAAACCATGCATATACTTAGGATAGCAATCCTCCTTGCACGCTTTACGTATACAGTAACATTTGCTTAACCAATCCCCTGGTGTAGCATGTTTATATATAAGTTATAGCAGATCCATGATTTACAAAGTAGAAACGGTTCAAATACTTTCTTTAGTAAGGTTTAAACGTTTTTTATACTAACATTACCAATTTCAATATTAACATCGGTCGCGTTATGCTTAAACCGACCTTCTGCTTTAAAAATATCATTACAAGGGTAAAGCATACACTGTAATGTATTCGGGTTGAATTGTTGACAAGCGGAGACAACGCAAGATAGTTTCCCCGTCGATCTTAGATGATAGGCTATAAGGATTATTTGACATACATACAACTGGTCTAAAAGCGAATTTAAAGCAAAGGTCGCATTTATAGACATGTCGTCATCCTTAAATATACTTCGTAATAATTTATTCTGGTATCACCAACATACATTTATTAGTGTTACATATCAATGCAATTGCATATATATCTTGTGCATGGCAGATGTATATTCGTTGATAGAACTTTGTGTACAATAAAGAATGTACCACTTTCATTTCTCTTTTCAATGTTAATATTTCGGTAATGGTGTGATTCTCTTTAACTGTAACAAGACAAGAAGACAAAGTTCAACCTGTTGAGAAACATTGTCAAGTTATTATATTGCAAATGGCAATCAATATATATCTCACATACCTATTGCATCATCCAGTTGTGTCTTTTTATCTTTACTTCTTCTAATTTTTGGAGTTCTGGCCTTAATTCGCCTGTATCTGATGCAAAATACAACCGTTCCTGGAAAATATAAAATCACATTGGCAATCACCTGACTTTATAGAGCGGTACATTACGACAATTTAACCTCTATGTCATGCTACGGAAATACTGATCATAAGGGCGAAATAATTAATGCAAGACAAAATGACGATAGTTTTCAACATGACGTTATAGCACAAACATGTGCCTCTACATAAACCTAAACATGATGTGTTTACTTCAATTCGAAATTGTGGTTTGTTCATATAGGTTTTTATTTATTTTACACGACTTCATACTATCTTGTAGGATCTACAATACAATGGCTATAGTTTAGTTTAATTAACAATTAGCCATGACAATAACAACAACAAGTCACTTAGAATTACAAGTAAAAAACGAACGACATTCATAACTATCAAATCTATTTGTATAACGGCCAAGCTATGATTTGCGTACTTTAACTTGTTTTGACTTCATACTTTCTTGTAGGATCCTGCATATAATTGCTATAGTTAAGGTTAGTTAACATTTTCCCTCGTATAGACGCATCTGCAGCAGACGGCTTTTTGAAAACATAATGACAAAAGAAGAAATTGCACACAAGTGCAATTTCTCCTTTTGCCACAATGTTTTCCACTTTTAGTCATACAAAGTCGTCTGCTGCAGAATTGTCGCATGGAGGAAAGGGTCAATAGTTAGCCATCTCATGATAATCATAATAAATCCCTGAACATTATAAATTAAACACGAACGATCTTTATAAGAACCATTGATACAAAACAAATGACACAACAGCCCTTCCCTATTATATCCATGTGTATTAACACACGACTATGTACGAAAGGAAACTGCAACAAAACAAAAGGGATAAGCTTAAATAAATATACCTAAGACAAAACCAACGGCCTAAATCGTATACTAGGAAGTAAAGCAATTATTTCGTTTATCGATTACAAAATGTAATTGGTTATCAAGACTTGTTAGTGATTACGAATCCATAGCAAATAAGTATGTCAGTTACAAAAAACCTACCCAATATGAACAGGAGAGCCAGGACCACGGATACCGATATACCTATCAACAGGACAATGTCATCTGTCTTTTCATCGTCAGTCGACTCCCTGTATTTGACGTATCCAATGGAAATGTTTAAATTTCCAATCGAAACCTGTAGACGGTCAAACATATAAGCATCAATGTATAGGGCTCATTATGCGCCTTTTTGTAAAACATGTGTCCGTTGAGCAAATAATCCGAAAAAAACTCTTGATTGTGTTGTTAATTAATAAGGTCAGAACAATTTATAAAAAAACAATGACAATCACAAACCCTTAATGCATATATTGTTAACATATGCCACGAATTTATAGGTAGATATCTCACTGATTTACACGTCAATCTTACATATAAGCGCTAAAGATAGACCCAATTATATGCATTATTATTCACTGATTATGATATACAAGTTAATCTGAAAACGTTGATCCCATATACAACAACTCTGCAACAGACGACTTTGAAAACATAGTAAAACAATCCTTAAATTTTCCATAAAGGCTAAATCGTTAAATAAAGTTAAAAACATTGTGGCCGAAGGAGAAATTGCTCATTTTAACATTTGGCCACAACATTATCAAAAGTCGTCTTCTGCTATTGAATCAAAATGCGTTTTGCAGGTGGGAAAGGGACTGTATGCTGGTCTTAAAACGCATCGAAAGTTGGATTTGAGCGCTTTGTACCGTTTCTGTTTGGAAACAATTCCGTCTTAATCAATACGTGTAAAGGTTATTCTTGCAATTATAATGCGTGCAATATCATCAGATAGTGTGTAATCTTTTATCACTCTTTCTATTTTTCATGTAAAAAAGCAGTATTTATCGATATTGCAAACATTGATATTGGAAACAGTGAGTTTGCACTTAGATCATTTTACGTGTTGCTAAGGACGGAACTAGGGACAGGAGTTCGGAAAAGAAGTCATAAGAGATTAAAACATGTAAAAACTAACCAAGTACTGCTCTTCACTTCGTTTTAGGATCGATAATGCATTCATGTGAGTTTTTATAGTTAAAGCAAATTAAATATTGATTGAGTCTAGGTTTTTCGGTATTTCAATTATATTACGGCCATTATATAGACTTTTTAGCTCTTTTGGCGAAGACAAATGATTCAAGTTACAATTATTGTATGGCAATTATCATCAAGTAAACAAATAGCCGAAAAGGGACCGACATATAAATAGATAGCTAACCTTCTGACACGAAAATGTTTTCAATTACTTACAGTAACTAACAAGTGTGCTTTTTCTGGCCCTGGTGAAGAAGCAGGTAACAAACAGGTAAGATGGTTTGTTGATAAGGTTATTACGTCACATTTTCCAGTTTGACCTATAGATATGGTATAGTCATCTTTACCTGCTCCTAGATTCATATACCGTCCCTGAAAGCAGTTGATTTCATATTACTATACAACGATACATGTGTTTGTCCACGGGAATAGGTACACGTTCTGAATAAATTAGTTTACACATTACTATACAACGACGCATGTGTTCGTCCACGGGAACATGTACATGTTACTAATTCTTAACAATGTATGTGCAGATCAGCATGAACATATTCTCAGTGTTATGATAATCTACACATCTAGACAGAAGTTTCTTACAAACTTATGTCAATACTATATCAATAGTGAAGGTCGCGTTTAGACTGTGTGGATACATAGGCTATATTTGGATATATTTTGTTCACAATGTAAATATAATTGAAAGGGACTGGATCAAAATTAGTTAACGTGCATATGCAATCGTAAAAGGCATTTGAAGAAACAACATAATATCATAAACACGTGTTATACATTGAAAAAAGATTTGGCGTAAAATATTTTAATTTAAATGATTGTAGTGTATTCACTGTATCTAGGATTGCGGGATGGAAATATGAATAGAAGATAGTGGTGTTAATACTTTAAGTTAACAACTAATACTCTGTAATTTTGGTACGGTACACTCGAATATGCAAATATTTGAGACATTATACGTTTAATATGTTCGCAAAAATACCTATTTATTCCAAGAACTACTTCGTTCTTATTAAGATCTCCATATTACGAATAACTTAACAAAATCAGATGTAATGAGTTAGCGGACTCTACAAATAACATTATAATTCTTAACTAACTTAAGTCGAAAGCCCAATGGCTCCGAGAGTTATATACATTTGAAGACACCACTGATTTCGCAAATTATTTTCAGACAAAACTGTAAAGTTTTAAAGAATCGCTAATCTACCAATTAACTTGGTTTAAAGAATATGATATATGGAACAATTATACGATATGTGCCTGAAGTGTATTTCGATTTACATAACAAGACAGGTTTTATGACACTGTTTGCGTTATTAAAAAAAATAAATTACAGATTTCTCCGTGTGTTGGAAAAGGCTCCATACACCCCTTGGTTTCGCAAATAGGTACTTATTCGATCATGCAAGATTATGTTAAATTGCATATACGTCTAAACATAGTTTCTTTTGACTATGTGATAATACTTCAACATCGGTGGTGTAGTTGTAAAACGTCCGCCTCGGTGCGGGAGGACCGCGAGTTCGATGCTGGTGTCAGATAAAATGGACCAGTTCTACTGGTAAATTACCCAGAAAACGCCGTGATATAACTGAAACATTGTTGAAAGCGGCGTAGAACACCAAACAATCAATCAACATCGGAGAATAACTGTTTTAATTTACACTTTGGACTTAAAGGATAAAAAGGCCCTAATCCCTGGTGGCCATGTATTTTGACCAATTAATATGACATGACATGAAGAAATTTCGTATTTGTTTTATCATGAAAAACTATATTGGACCAATAGATTTCTTAGAAGAAGGTTTTTATCAATATGCTAAGAGAGCCCGCCATCTAGCGACCACTATATTTGACCAATCAACATGATTTAGGGGAATCATCTTGGTGTTCACAAGAGGAAAATTTATGAATTCAAAATTATCAGAAAATATCCCACATGGTTTTGCAGGAACATATTTTGCTTCTGGTTGCAAAACTGTTGAAAGCATTTAGGAAAGGACATTGAGGGACATGTGATGCTTATCCTAATTGACCCAGTGGTGTTAGAGAAGATGTCGTTTGAAGCAAAAACTTACTTCAAGCATGCACTTGATGAAAGGAAAAAACAACTAGCTGTTGAGCGTTGAGTAAACTCATATTTTAAATAATACCGATACTAAAATAAGTCGATTTGAGCTTTACCCTGTTGAATCATTTTAAAAGAAAAGAAAGCTTTTTACGTTTATCAAAAGTTCCCTTTTGCTAGGACCAACCTCTACCACGGAACTGTCCCCTCCAATCGTAGCTATATAAGGGTCCCTGAAGTACTGGACTGTGAATGTCTTAACGTAGCCATCAAAGTTAATCGACGCGTCCGCAGATATTCTTCCACTCTCTGTAGTAAGGTCAGCATCCGGAGCATTTAAATTTTCTTCCATTTCTTGTCGCAAAATATCCGGTGCATCAGGGACTGTACAAATTGTTTCTTCCGAGGAAAGATTGGAGCAGTTTCTAACCTACGAGTACAAAATTGTACACTGCTTTAAATTAAACTAGTTCTTTTTTTCAAAGAAAAATGTTGAAAACAGGTAAAGACCACATTATCTAAATCTGACGACGTCGATAGTTTACTCGACTTTGTGAGGACATGGTTAACTCTTGTAGTAAAATTAATTTTTAGCATTGAAGATTAGTTTTTAAATAATTCCAAAATTGATGTTATACTATTATGTACACTAACATGTTAAAAGCCTTGTTTGGTTATGCAAGATGTAAAACGCTGCTGTGAATGACAACTCGTGATTAGTCTTTTCACGAGTATTGGTGTAATCTGTTAATAAATGGATTTAATGAACTGAACGAGACTAACATTCTTTGTCGATAAAATGATCTTTCATCGTATAAGCTAAGTGAAACCTTATATTCAGTATTCAGTGCAATAAAGATTAAGCTCGGAGAATAACAGTACATGTGGGTATATTCCATGTAGTATTTCTAAATTTCCCGCGATGCAAGATTCTTTTTTTGTAAAGCTTCTAAATGCTAAAATAATTTGCTTTGTCTAAAGAAAATATAACCATAACTATGCACATAATACAGCATAAAGGAACGGATGTATTTTCCATTCCTTTGTTTACCGGTAGGTCAATTGTTTTGTGCCTGGAAACGTGTTTTCATTATACCGTTTTTACATGCATGGCAACCAACACAATAAGGGTTTTTCACCATGTCATATTTTCAAAACTCCGTTATACTAAAGCGGGCTTGGTTAATCGTTTAGCTCGAGTTTGAAATGAAAGATCAATAATATTGCTTTTCTCAAATGTAAATAAATAATAAATAATGCCATTAAAATGCTTCACCTTATACGCAACTACATGTGTGGCGTCCATTATACAAATTAGTACCATATACATATTAATATATATATATGTGCTACCTATTTACGAAAGAACAGTAAGATGATTGTAAATAAAAATTAAAGAGCATACTTTGGCAATAAAAAATGATTTATAAGTAATTGACTAGACGATAACAATGTTAATATCATGTTTTCTGCATGATCACAACATGTTCGGAATTCGTTTTGCTGTCGTCTATTATTACGAACAGAAAATAACCGAGCAAAGACTTTCAAAGAATCGATGAATAACATTTATAATGAACGAGGTTTTAACATGAGTGCCAATATGCTTAAGGTACTTAATCAATTACCTATAGTATGGTAAAGAAGCAAATTCGTAACAGCCCTTTTCTAATGCCATCTGGCAACTATGTTTTTTAACCAGTCAATATGACTGGAAACAAATATGTAAGGGGGTCACATTTATGCTTAACCCTAGCTTTCCATAATAGAGACGGTGTTTGACTCCTTTGCAGCAGACAACTTAGGGAAAAGATTGTCGCCAAAGATACAATTGCTAAATATGTGAAAGGTATCCTTTTTCAACAATATTTGATAATACTTATACTTTGTATGAGTGAATATATAGCTCATGCATAGGAATTTGCGGTATTTAATGTTCAAACCACTTTTTTGCAGGAAACGACGTGGCTCCATTTGACGATACGCCAAATGAAGTGTAAACGTAAATGACGTCACATCGTTCTTTGTCTTCGGTACAGTCGAAGTCGAATTGCGGTCGTTTATTTCAAAGTTCCACTTATTTTTTAACTTTTTGTACAAAAGTTAGATCATACAACAATAACGCAACACTTTTACGACCTTAAATGTCGATTTAGATTTTTTTATTAAGATTAACTAGACGACAATAATTTTAAATCTGTGTTTTACGTCTGCTTTTTATACATATCCAGAATGGCGGCTCCCATGGATTTTACCAGTTTCTCGCACCTGTTAGCTTTAAGCGAAAAACCCAATTCATGGTAGTTTTTCGTATTAAACATTATACCCTCTTAAAATTGAATGGCATGATTAAGACATTGCTTTATCAAGATCCTTAGAACGAAGCGTTTATAGACGGGTTATTGCTTTTTATGACTAGATTTTGCATTTATTAACATATATATAGAAATAAAGCAGTATAAAGACATATATGACATTTCTACGCGAAGTGACAATTTTTTCCCTAAATTCTGTTACCAAAAAGCATATAGTACAATACAAAAACAGCTATATTTCAAATTTTGTGTTACGATATGAAATATATTGAAAAAAGAAATCTCATTTTGAATGATATACCTGCTCGTATAATACTCAAAATGAGATATATTTACATTCTATTGCTTTTGTATAACCTAAAGGGATTACACTTATTGGGGAACTTTTTTGACATGACGTTGTTTTCCTTGATAAAATCTCGTGTAGGCTATTCTTTACTCCCCATTATTTTTGTTTTTGAAATATTTACGGATTTTTTCAACTAACAAAACATTTTGAAATAAATATTATTAACAGTCTAGTGTTATATATGTGTCTTCATGTAAACCGAACCTATGAGTCAATCCGATAAAACATTGCGTTCAGTGTATGCTACAGGAATGTATTCACATCACATTGATTCGTTTTCAAGCAGTAAATATGCATTCTCAATTATTGGTATTAAAATTTACATTATCAAGGAAGATTTCTTTCGTACTAGCATGTTATATTCATACATGATACATAATAATAATTCTGTTTTGTTTGTAAATTTTAAAATGAGGCTTACCTATAAATTTCATTTAAACAATACAACATGTTTTGGAACATGTAATGAATTACACTAATTTGGGAAAAAATACCTGTTTTGACTCTGCGTAACGTACTTTAATTTTCGTCTCTCTAGCATTGTTCAAGTTTTGTCCAGAAATAGTGATACTCGTTCCACCGCTGAAAATGAGTATAAAACATCGATTGAATATCAAATATCAAACGTTTGTAAAGTATATTTGTGATACTAATTAAGGCCATTCAGAGTAAATTATAAGATAGACAAGAGTAAAAATTAAATATTTATGTTGAAAGTTATCATCAACATCTATAAAGTTTACCTTTATTAAATGTACTAAGAGTTCAAATGTCTTCGTTTTGCATGAATGGAATTATTTAGATCTGTTTAATTAAATGAATCAACCTTAAAATAGTATTCTGACTTGAAATGTCTTCTATAACCGGATTGCTA
>JAUELF010266212.1:0-11086 GCA_031471495.1 Clinocardium nuttallii | reverse complement strand
CGACCCTCGGCCAATAAAATTATAGCATATAAAGTATTGAGACGCAGTCTGAAACTGAAAAGAAAGAGATGTCCTTATAGAACCAGGATAATAAATATATTCAAATTCAGTTCGAAAGGAATAAGTAAAAGAGCGGTGAAAGCACCCATGTCCAAATATCGTCGTGTGCTAAAAACACATAAGGCTCAAAGTGCCACAAACCGTGGTTTCAGAGTAAGGCATAACAACGTTTATACATACACCCAGGAAAGAAGAGGATTTTCTTATTTTTATTGTAAGAGAAAGGTGTTATATGACGGCATTCACACGGTGCCTCTGGATATCACGTTGCGCCCAGGACTTGAAACTGAAATACATGATCAAGAGCTAATTAACATGTTAGCTAGTAATTTTGAAGCCTAATAATATATCAAAACCCATTTAGTCTTAACATCGGCATTATCAAGATTTATCCCTTTCCGGAATGTACTTCTATATCAGTGTCTGGAGCAACATGCAATGGCAAAACCACTTGGCTGTTGCGTCTGTTACGACACAAAGAGGTTATGTTGATCAATCCACCCGAAAAGGTTCTTTATTGCTACGGTATCTACCAACCGATGTTCGACGTCATGGAGAGGCAGCTACCATTCGTCACGTTTCATAGTGGTTTACCTAAAGAAGAAGATTTAATCAGCCTATCGAGCGACCATCATTGCAACTTAGTCAACTTAGACGATTTAATGGAAAGTGTGACGTCATCAGGGGAAATGGAGAATGTATTCGTTAAAACCATGCATCATCGACATCTCAGTGTTTTCTATTTGAACCAGAACTTATATTGTAAAGGAAAATATAGTCGTACGATCAACTTAAACACGCATATTTTGGTAATGATGAAAACTCCTAGAGACTTGTCTCAAATGCAGTGTTTAGCTCGACAAGCCTTCCTCGGCAAGGGAGAGTTTATCATGAACGCCTTTAAAGATGCCACGTCACAACCATATGGCTATTTAGTGTTGGATTTCTCTCCATCGGCAGAAGAATCGTATCGAGTAAGAATGAAAGTGTTTCCAGATGAGGACACCATCGTGTATCAACCTAAATAAAAGAAATGAGTATAACTTAATAACAGTCATACGCTTGTTAGACGGAATCGAGTCAACATGCAGAAATTGGTTTTGCTGTCGTATGATAGATATCAAAGACTGTTAACCGCTAAAGATGATATCGCGAATTCTACAATAGTTGACGCATCACCATCACCTCCTACTATCGACTTACCAGTGAAAGACGAGAGCGAAAGATTGATTTCATTATTTCCCAAAACATTACAAGCTAGGGCCCGCGGATTATTAACCTACATATTGCCGTACATCAGCTGGAACGAGAAAGGCGAAGTGACTATATACGGGGAGAAAGTACTAAACTCTAACATCGTCGATCTCATAAAAGTACAACTGAAAGATTATAAAGATTTTCGTCCTTTAGGAGTGGAGCAATTTGTCACTTTACTAAAAGACGTTAACGTTCCTCTCAGTCTGCTGACGTTATCGCAACGAGAGCAAATCGGACAAGGAAAAATACCACCTCCACCCGGTATCGCCGTCAAACGCCCGATAGTTATACCGAAGAAACCTAAAGTGAAATGGCTCAAACGTTGAAGTACGATCCTAAACGATCCTAAACATCCAGCAGCTTACAGCGGAGTCGATAAGCTATACAGAGCTGTAAGACAAGAAGGCAAGTTTGTCTTAGGAAGATCTAAAATTCGGAATTGGTTACAGAAACAAGAGGATTATGCCGTGCACCGAGAGGAACGCACTAAAATCAAACGACGGAGAGTTATAGCCCCATACGTCGATTACCAGTGGGATGTGGATACGGCATATATGGAATTCTATAAGAAAGAAAATGAAGGCTTTGCCTATTTCTTATTGGCAGCGGACATCCTTTCAAAATATGTGTGGACCGTACCATTACGCACTAGAACGGCGAATGAAACGAAGAAAGCTTTTCAGCTAGTATTTGAACAAGGTAGAAAACCAACAAACATTAGAAGCAACAAAGGAACTGAATTTGTGAATAAAGATGTTAAACAGTTATTCAAAAGTCTTGATGTCAATTACTTTGTCACGCAGAATGTGGTCAAAGCGTCCTTTGCGGAAAGAGCTATTAAGGTTATCAAAGCTCGGATTATTCGGTATTTGACGCATAAACAAGATAAACGTTGGATAGATATTCTTTCAGATGTCACGGAAAGTTATAACAAGACTTATTACCGAACTATCAAGCGTGTTCCAAAAAGTGTGCGGAAGGAAGATTCGATTGAGTTGTGGAAATTACAATATGAAACAACCCCAAAGAAATTTGAAAAAACAACTAAAATTGGATCATATAAATTTAAGATAGGCGATCTCGTAAGAGTATCCTTCATACGGCGATCTTTCCAGAAAGAGTACGACGAGAGGTGGGCACGTGAATTATTCGTGGTGAATACACGCTTTATGAGAGAAGATATTCCGCAATATCACCTGAAAGATTACGCCGGAGAGGTAGTTACTGGTACGTTTTTATCAGAACCAGCTAATTAAAGCTTACGATCAGGAAATGTATTTGATAGAAAATGTATTAAAATCGCGAAGGAAAGGGAAAACAAAAGAATATTTAGTGCGGTGGAAAGGTTGGGCACCGAAATTCGACTCGTGGCTAAGTCAGGTAGACATAAAAGGTTTTAAAATTAAAGAAACTATCACAGAGTGATCAAATTGCTTTCTGTAATCAAAGAGGATGGTTCGAAAACATTTGTCATTGTTCGATGTACTCGTTCAATCAACGGACGAGCACCGCGAGGTACTTTTAAAAACTGTATCAGAAACGCAATTAAAAGCCATACTTTGCTATATACAACGTCTTGTTTGGAACCTGTTCGATTAACACGAAGGATAAAAGAACATTGAAACCACATAGCGCCGTCATTCGACGAATGTTGTCTAAAGAACTCACACTAAAACAACAACGACGACTGTTGAAAAAACACCAACACCTGTTACCGTTAGTATTGAAGCCGGTGAATGACATGTTCAGAAAACGACCACGAGTGAGAAATACATCTACGTACAAAGTGTCGAGAGTGCTAATTATTTTTCGGAAAACAAAACCTGGCATTTCAAAATTCATTTAAAGGTTCCTCTATATTTAGACGGTTTATGGAAAGTGGCTTTAGTACAATTTCATGCCTCTGAAAAAACGAAATCGAAAGCTAGTTATGGACTATACATTTATTCGGATATTTGCGGAGAAAGCATCGTGAAAAGTGAGGAGGGCCACTTCTTCGCCGTTTAGAAAAAAATAAGAAAAACGAATGGGACTATATTATCGACAGTCCCTTTTACATCAATGTGAGAAAGAAAGAACTTCAAGAATTCGAAATACATATAAAGCAAGAAGACGACACGGACGCTTCAGAACTGCAGAAACCAGTGCGGTTAACACTCCATTTAAAACGCAGCCCGTTTTATTAACAATTATGAAACTATACGTACCTAATCCGCAAACGTGGGTTGATTTTTTCCAATTTTCCAAAGAGTTTTAGCAGTGGGAAAACTACACTGAACCAATCAGGAAGCGGCAGAAGACCAAGTGTGATACCTGTGGTCCAAGTAAAACCAGAGGAAAGAAAGCACATTTCCATTAAAGCGGTGTTACCCGCGGAGCAAACGATCGCACAGGCAAAATCGGAGTTGGAACGTCAAGATATAATCTCGAGAGGTATTGTGAATGCGAATCAGTCTAACAGTGGACGTGCAAGAAAGCGCAAGCGATCGACTCTGGATGAGAAAGCTGTAAAACGTCTAAAGAAACCCGTAGTTAAAGTCATTCGAAAAAAAGATATTTTCGATAAAGATGTCCGTGTTTAACGAGCAGGAATTTAAGAGGGACTTGTGTCGGAATTAGCTGTATTTGAGTTGCCGAGTACGCAAACGAGTGTAACAGATATACATTATGACGAAATTCGTCCATTGTCGCAAGTATCCGGAGATGGACCTTTCGAGTTTAGAATCAGTGGGCAAAATTCCATGGATTATTTGGATTTGAAAAACTCACTAATTTACGTGAGGCTGAAAGTAGAGAAACTGGATGGATCTGCTCTCACAGCTGAAAAAGTAGGCCCGTCTAATTTCTTTTTACAAAGTCTATTCTCTACGGTCGAAGTCAGCTTACAGAACAAGGCGAGTATCACCTGCAACTATAGTCCATATAGAGCCTATATTCATACGTTGCTGAATTACGGACAAGATGCATTATTGAGTCAACTGCAAACCCAGGTATGGCGGATGGATGACGCGGATTCTCCCGGTGTGACGGATCCATCTAGTACTAATAATGGATTGTATGAAAGAGCGGCTTTAATCGCCACATCCAAAACTCTGGATGTGCAGGGACCCATATTCCACGATTTGTTTTCCATAAATCGTTACCTGTCGAATCAAGTGGACGTGAACATCAAGTTGTACAGAAATCCCGCGAGCTTCGCTTTGCTCGCTGTTGATTCTGCTACAGACTTTAAAATCGTATTCGAGGACATCTACGTGCTAGCCAAAAAGGTTAGAGTGAACCCAGCTGTTATTTACGGTCATTCAAAAATATTGGAGAAACAGAATGCCCTATACCCATATATAATGTCGTTCCCAAAGTATTGCTACGGGTAGCACTTCTTTCAACTGGGAAAACATGTTTCAAGGAAGACGACCCGAAAAAAATCGTAATTGGTTTCGTAAAAAGCAAGGCAATGAATGGGGATTACACAACCAATCCTTTCAACTTCGAAAACTGCGGGATTCGCCATATCGCCATTTACGTGGATGGATTACCTGTAGGTGGAAATCCGTTGAAGCTGGATTTTTCAACGGCCGATGGAACGTCAGACGTGCGTGCGTATACGAATTTGCTACTCAGCGCAGGAAAATGGAAGGAAAATGAGGGAAACGGCTTGGACAGAGAACACTTCATAAGCGGCAGCACTCTATTCGCATTTCACTTAGAGCCTGACTTTTCCCATCATGGGGAATATATAACCTTGGTGAAGAATGGCAATGTTAGGCTAAAAGTCCAGTTCAAAAGCGGATTAGCGGGTATGTACATATACGGCTTCGCTTTGGTTGCTTTCTTAAGAAAAATCGATTATTTTAAAATTTACTATTATTTATCCAATGTGTTAACTTATGAAACAGCGAAGTTGATCTGCAATCTTTTAAACGAAACTTTTATTTTTTCAGAGCCCATGAGCTGCATCGTCTACAGTAAATCGCTTGGACTCGTTGAGATAACCAAGGAACGAGACGTGCTTCTGACGCAATGAATACGAGTCAGTTGGAATGTATGATACGTTGCGATGCCATACTTCGTGAAAATGTTGTTGGCGTTTACGCCGCTGATCAACTTCCGCAAACCAATGTGAATAGACCTTATGGATTGATAGTCAATACTGACATTCATACAAAACCAGGAACCCACTGGCTAGCCCTCCATGAAGATAGTGCTGGAAGAATCAATCCATTTGATTCATTCGGAAGATCTCCAACAAAAATAGTGGATATATATCTGACTGGATAAATAAACGCGCTAAGACGTTATCTTATAACACCGTTCAAGTTCAAAGTGACATTATGGAGGACTTCATTAACTTTTTGGATGTCTCAAACAGAGCTTCAAATGATAACTTTGTGTATGATATCACCGCAACTGCGTATTCGCAATGTGTAAGCGCTAAAAGACATCATGACCAGTCGTGTTGTTCTTTATTGACACAGTTGAATAAGTCTCTTTCAATGATTCGCAATATAGTCGATTTCGTTTGCATATGTGTATGTAATAAAATATATATGTAGTGTATTCTTAAACATAGTGTTTCTTTATTTATATATTTCCCGGAAAAGATTTAAATATCACGAAATTCTCTTTCCGAATATTTTCGAAAAATCAATATCGAGTAAAAAAAAACTGGATTTGATATTTGTGAATAATATGTGGAATAGGGACAAATCAACGAATAAATGGTGTTTTTTTTTAATAATTTATTTAAGCCTTTATATAGAGAAAGCATAAATGAAAAAAACAGATGAACGGTATCATGAGGTAGATTGAGAAGACGAACACGTTTTAAACGTTTGCTGAAATATTAATTGTTCATAGATTTACTATATAAATATGTGATGTAATCGTACTAATTGAAGAGTCATTCGAATCATTGTTGATTTCCATTGGATGGACTTCATGTCGGTCTCCCTCCAATCGCGACAGTAACTCTTTAGTTTGTACATGTTCACCAGTTCTGAATTATCCATTGATGACACAGACTCTTCCCATTTCATAAGAATTTCATTTTCACCTACTTGCTGCAGCACATCTTCAAAATAAAGCTCCAATTGTTCCTTCCTCGTTCTCAATAAACACGTGTGATTCTTTTGTGATAGACTATCGCTGATGCATCCGAAACACTTCTTTTTAAACACGTCGTACATGTTTTCCATGATTGATTTAGCGTAAAAGAAATGGAAATAAGATTCCAACAAAATCACATCCATGTTTCGTCGTAGCGATACGGGCTTGATAAGGCGCTAACCTTCGAACGTTTTCGAAGTGTTCCAATAATTTCGAGCTTCGGATATAGCGATGCCAATATTCGATGATAGCTGTTTCAGCGTAGACCATTGCAAATGATTGAAGTCAACTCCGATGATTGTGGGCGTTCCGTTCGCAAATTTTCTCACGTCCAGAAATATATATCCGCCTTGGTTACACACTGTCGCGTAAATGTTGCCATGTAGATTGAACTGCTTGGTATATACGCAGGCAGTTCCGTTCAAGTCGGGTGTCGAACTCTCATTAATCGATAGTATAGTACAATGATCACCAAGCCTCTGCGACAATATAATGAATCCGGGTGTTGCGCAGGTCGCCACGCATAGGATCAGAATTCCAAACTTTTAATATTTTTCAGAAAACGTTTAATTTTATTTCCTCTGTATAACAGTTCCTCTTCTATATATAATGGCTCCATGATGTCGGGTTCACAAATCATACTCATGGTCCCATCATGGTCCTCTTGTGACTCAATGTTTGGTAACATTTCGCCGCTCATGTTGTTTTATCTTTACGTATTTAAATTTCGATCTTAAATGACGTATATTATAATGGCGCCTCGTGTTTTGTAGATACTCTATGGAGTGAAATGTCATTTTCAACCAATCATTTATTAGAATAATAGAATAGTCTGTTACGTTGAAAATGGATAAAATTCGTCACAAAAATGACAATACGGCCATTTTGGAGAACATTTTTCACAGTGGTATAAGTCTTCTATGACTCGTTGGTTTCGATTACGATCCATGTTAATAAAACGTTAAAATTAACGTCATTCATTTTGCGAAAGGGGTTACACTGATCACAATCTTCACTCTCCACATAATTTTGATGAAAGCAATATTTAATTTCTTGGTGTAACTTCTCGTGATTCACACACATTTTTTCCGACATGAATTGTAAGCCACAGTAGCAACATAAACTTTTAAATTGATTCATCTTAAGGATGTGTCTATTGCTTTTGCTAATAACGAACTTAACGAATTCTCATTTCAGAGTCAAATCTAAATTTAAAGTTGAAAAGTCACGTACGCATGTAAAACTGGCGGCAAAACAGCAACACTTTTTTTCTGATTCATTCAATGAACAAATTCTCTTTTTGACACAATGTTTTGATCGGTTTATCGCAAATGTAAGATGGTTTAAAACTCAGTAATAACGATTCTGAATATTGTATGAAATATAGTTGAATATGTTGTATTTAACGTATAAGAACAGATACTTTAAATTGTATGCGAGGACCATTTTTCGTTAATCTTTTTTTTCGAGATAGCCATATACTATTCGCGTATGATATAAAGTAGACAAATCGAACTTTAACATGGTAACAAGAAAAGTCAAATTTAAAAAAAAAAATTAAAAGGAAAAGCAGCCGGTTTAAAATATCGTATTTTGGTAAAATTGTCCCTTTCTAATTGTAAACGCTATCAACGTGTTTTGATAAAGATTGCTTCGGTGTAGTAAATTCTCTTCTCATTAAAAAAAACGCGCGCACACCTTTGGTTAAACGGCGCCAAACTTAAATATCTTTCAACAATTCTAATTCAAATAACTGCAACGAAAGAATGGCTTTCATTGGATGTTGTGCTACTTAAAAATGTAATTAAAGTTATGACAACACCCATCAATCATATAAGTCACGTTCTCGGGTCAATAGGGCGCCAAACTGTCTGCACCTGACCTTACATGTCATTGAATTTGACATTTCCATCAGATATAGGGATGATTAATGACCTTGTTTACGCATTCCAATCATTTTTCTAGGTCAATGGGCACGCCTAGATGACCTTGGGTGATGACGTCATACGGTCCCGGTCCTAAGAGTAAGGCGCATACAGCCCATACTATACTACTCGGTACTGAGTTTTAAAGTAACCAAACCACAAGTACGGTCACGGTTTCGATCCATTACCTCCATGTCTTCGTAAAAAAAATTGGAGCGGTTATGCATTCAATGGGGTTATTTAATTCATTCGGAAGTATATCCGACTCAACCACTTTAGAAGAATGTTTATTAGATCTCGGACTGTTTTGAATTTGTTTAGATCTATAATATGATGTTTTGGCCAGTACTATTGGGGTTTTAACTCAGACAATTTGAAATTGTTCGGATGTGTTTCAACAGCTGCAATGGTCTTGGTAACAACATCTGTCTTTTCAACGGGCTTTGAAGTGTTGATTTATTTGGTTAACATAAGCATATGAAGTGGTCAAATTCAAACGGGCTCAACAATTGTCTAAGCCTCTGGAAAGGAAAGACCTTCCGTGTTCATGCAGGGCAGGAGCGTGAGGTGAATTATCGTTCACAGTTCGTTAATGCATTACTTCAGTTAACTGTTAACCTGCTTGAGTTCTCGCATATTCTTTTCAGTGGTTTATAATTTTACATTATAACTCTATCCATGGCCCTTTCACTCGCCACAGTGGTTATCCGTAGATCATTTGTAGTATTATCGGAGACACCCAACCCAGTCAATTTGGTTAATATCAACCAGTATAACGTTCATTGATTTCAATAAATGCTCAAGTTCACCACCACGTTTGACTAATTTGGCTAATCTACTTTTACAAATAATTTAAGTATCACCATCATGGCATCCTACTGAGAATGTGTCAATGGTATGTGTCAGTGCTGCTATAAATCGAGCGTATTTAGTGCCCGATATCAGTCAGACGTGTTAAGTGCCGGTATCAATGTCAACGTAGGACACAGGTCTCCATCGGTTGAGGAGTTGGACCCGATTTCTTTTTTTGACATTTTACCAAAATAATATATAAGAGTAAACTTGAGGGACCTGCTACAATCTGATTCCATGACCGACAAAATGCAATTACAAAATACAATGCAATAATAAATATGTTACAAAACGTGTCGAATATTGTATATTGCACTGTTTTAAACTTCTATGATCAAACGATAAATCTACAACAATAATTTGAAAATAGACTAAGATATTTTTAAATGTAGTTATTTTCGTACTGTGAAACCGTGCTTTAAGTTTTCAAAACTCGATTAAGAATGATGCCACTAGAGTGCTCGAATTATGCAAACTCCGCTTAAAAGAAATTGTCAAGCTTAAATCATCGAAATGTCTCAGATAATATATGTTTAAAATATCCGTATTATCTTAAGTTTAACAGAAGTATTTCGTTTGTGTTGCTTGGGCTTGAGTGTTATGTTTACATCGAATGACGGCAAATACACCAGAAAGTAAAAGATGGGCTTGACACTAGATACATCACTAGTTCATGTCCTGTATGAGTTGGCTCTGTAAATCAACCTTATAAGCCGGGTGTGAACTGAGATTGTTCTGCCTGTGTAGTATAATAAACGCAAACGCCAAGATAAATATCAGTTTCTACGGTTTAATCAAGTGGTCATCGAAAAGAGCCTAACTGTGTCGTAGTAACGAACTAACCTCCTCCCCGGAATGCCCTAGCTTGTAATTATATGGTACATCCCAGCGAGATCCTAGCAGTATGTAATTGCCAGTCCATTCAATGACAGCAATTGCCATTTAAGTGACGGTAGTTTTCGTCCAAGTGCAAATCGTGTACGGTTACAAACGACTAAGGTATATTGGACAGTTTATGTGATCCTTGTACAATCCGGCGCAGCCAGATTAAAAGGCTCAAAACGGTCCAATATCTAACACGATACCTCCTTTGTTTTTCTTTTTTTTTCTTATGCGAATATGTGATAACAACATGGTATGAACATTAATGGTAATATGAAGTCGGACAAGGCAAAGTACAGTAATTTGAAACAGTAGTAAAATAAAATACAGTAAATACAACAGTAATATTTATTTTGTTTCACAATTATGATGGAAACAATACAAACGAGTAGAAATAATGAATCACAAAAACACGTGATCGTAAATTGGAAATCATTTAAAAACATGTGATAGGTCAATAGTGTCCCTCCCTTCCCGCGGGAAAACGCTGTGTAATAAGGTGAATCGATCCAAAAACACGGAAAAACGGTGTGGAAAAGGTTACGTAATCTTCTGTTGGTTCCTGGGGTCCGTTGGAGGGTGGTTATACGGTCGAAAGTTAGTCGATTGGTTCCTCTTGTCTGATATTGAGTTCGTGGGGTCCGCCATGGAGGGTGGTTTGATTGTCATACGGTCGGAAGTTGGTCGAGGTGGAAAAATGTCCTTTTTTAGAGGAATGGATAATTCATCTATCTCGTCGTCACAATAGTCCCAATGCCGCGATAAATATCAGTTTCTAAGGTTTAATAAAGTGGTAGTCGAAAAAAGCCTAAACGTGTCGTAGTAATGAACTGACTATCTCTCGGGAATGCCCTTGTATTTATATGGTACCTCCCAGCGAGATCGTGTCCTAGCAGTATTTAATTCACTTCAAGAAAAGGAATGTTACGTTTTTAGCAAGGGGCTCGTTAGAGCCAATTGCTATAGTAGGCATATTCCGAAACGACGCATCATTTTGAGACTGG
>JAUELF010266201.1:0-11086 GCA_031471495.1 Clinocardium nuttallii | reverse complement strand
ATTTTCAAATAATTTTGTAGAAATGTTCCTTAAGTGACCCTCTATCAGATTCCTTCAAGCCATGTTGATTGGTTGATGAACATGGCCGCCACTGGGTGGGGCTATTCTGCCTTATATGGTTATAGTGAAAACTTAAAAAATCTTCTTCTCCAAAAGTGTCGGACTGATTTTCAAATAATTTTGTAGAAATGTTTCTATGGTGACCCTTTATCAGATTCCTTCAAGCCATGTTGATTGGTCGGAAACAATGGCCGCTAGGGGGCGGAGCTTATATGGCTAAAGTGAAGGTAAAAAAATTCAGGTGAGCGATCCAGGGCCATCATGGCCCTCGTGTTTTAATATGGCTGTTTATGAAGTCTTCTGCTACATATTTTTTGTATGTGGGAAAGGGTAAAATATGGGAGGAATTGGTACACCACCATTAAAATAATGAATTTCAAGTGAAGTGCATTTCAACAGAACCAGTCTGTATGTCCTAGCTAGAATAGATGCTAACACATTCAACCCTTAAGTAAGGGTATAAAAACTCTTGTTTCATCATAGAAACTACTAGGATATTATCTAAAAGTTAAAAAAAAGTTTTTTTATGCTGGTTCAATGTTTTCTTTTTTCACATTTTGAGACCATGATTGCTTAAATAAAGTCTTACAAACTTCTTTAATTATCAGCACCCGAAAATGTTTGGTCAAGGACGCTCTTGATTAAGGACATTTCTAATCAGAAACATCCAAGTACAAACAACCAAACTGTAAACGATCGTCCCTCTTTAATCGGTTGTACCAACATCGATTAATCGTTCATCACACTAATTTGTTTCGATATATTGATAAAACGTGTGAAAAACAACAATTGCATTACCTTCACATTGTCACATATCAAGACTGGTTACCTGTTAAAGTTATCGCTAGTCGCATACGCAGGGATAAACAAATCTATATCATGCTAACATGCTTACATCGTTGAAAATATACGACGCTTAGAGCATTTATAAAACAAAATGGCGGATCAATTTGGCAAGAATTTGTTTTCGCAAATTCTTTTTTCTTGCACCAATTTGATTTTTTCTCCGCAATTGGTGACTTTGGCGACCGACAAATTACATGAAATTGCTTAATTGAAATTATCTTTATTAATCTTTTCTACATAGAAACCATGCCCCATTTTTTCATGATGATGATGATAGTAACTTGTGTTTATTGTTATTATGAATGAATTTGAAGAAATGTTTAAAGATTATA
Source organism: Clinocardium nuttallii (assembly GCA_031471495.1). NCBI lineage: Eukaryota > Metazoa > Mollusca > Bivalvia > Cardiida > Cardiidae > Clinocardium > Clinocardium nuttallii. The sequence continues at coordinate 9,848 of JAUELF010266201.1, read as the reverse complement.
TTTATTGTTTATACAAAAAGAAGTTGCAAGGAAGACTCATGTACTTCCCCTTTATCTCCTAGTTGTTGAAGGAGAAATTGTGTTGCCATGGCAACAATCAATGCGAAACAGATTTATTTGTGGTGATTTTGAAAGGGGGCATATGAGAAAACATACTGTGCAACTTTCTTTTCATTCTGAAGATGGGCCATATTTGATGATAAATGCACGTTGTCCTGTAACAACATTTGAAAATCTACTTTTATCACTGAAATTACCAATTCTTTTAACCCTTTCCGACCTGATGACGCAATAGCAGCAGGGGACTTTTGAAAACATGGCCAAAGTTAAAATTGCTCATGATGCTGCAGAATTGTTGTATGTGGGAAAGGGTTAAATTATCATGTGTTTTCCCTCACTCATTACAAGACATTTTCCCATAAGAGTGGAAAGAATTGCTGGATGCTGCATGGATTTTCTAATACTTTTGATCTCGACTTTGACTCCTCATTATCACTTGACAATTGTTAAGTCTGTTGCCATGGTTACTCTTCAAACACTGCCAGTCTGTAGAGCTTTGGAGTTGATCAAACTGTCACTTAGGATGGGCACATCAAGTGCTGCTATGTTGGTGTCTTAATTGGTGCTAAAATGAAGGATTGGTTGTCAAGGAATACATGTAAATACTGTGATGATTTTGACCTTATTTAGATGGAACTAATCAACAAGGAATATATCTGTTTATGTGACTTGATTTATAACTTGTTTGAAATCTGTGACAGTTTAAAACTATTTTCAAATGGTTAATGAAAAGAGAATCTATAGTATCAATAAAGTATGAAGTAAAATAAGTTGTAAGCATGTTTTACTTGACCACGTTTTACCACAATGTCATCTGTGATACTTATAAGGGAAAGGATTAACTCTCTCCAACATAAGCACATCTTAAAAACATTGAGAATAAATAAAAAGTGCTAGGAACAAGCAGTTTTTTCCGCGATATTTTCAAATCTTATAACACTTATCAACATACAACAAATATGCAGCAAACTACTTGGAAAACATCTTTAGAAGCAAACACACAGAAAATCTCTATAAATGAAGGTTAACCCTTGCCCTCATATATACGCTTTCTGATGCCTCTGCAGCAAACCGCCTTTTGGAAACATAGTGACAAAAGAAGAAATTGCACAAAACGTGCAATTTCTCCTTTTGACTCAATGTTTTCAACTTTCGTCATAGGTTATCCATTCAATTATAGAGATTTTCCTTTTTTTGACAAAATATGTTCAAAGTCGTCTGTTGCAGAATTGTCGTATGAAGGAAAGGGTTAAACTTTAGTTGGAAACATTGGGCTTATTTGGAGCAATTTCTCCATTTGTCACAATGCTTTCAAAAGTATTCTGCTGCAAAGGTGCCAGAAAGCGACTTTAACCCTTTCCCTCATATGACAATTCTGCAGCAGTCGACTTTGACAGTAGTTTTTTGTCAAAACATAGAAAATCTTTATAATTGAATTGATAACCTATGACTAAAAGTGGAAAACCAAATTACATTGTTGCAAAAGGAGAAATTGCACGTTTTGTGTAATTTCTTCTTTTGTCACTATGTTTTCAAAAAGTTGTCTGCTGCGGAGGTATCAGAAAGAGTATATGAGGGAAAGGGTTAATATGTGAGAAAGGGTTGAAGTTTTCCGCTGCAGATATGTTTTTTTTTTACAGTAAAACATGTTACCATGATTTATAATCATATTCTTACAATACAGGAGACATTTTGACAATGATTCTGTATTGTATTGTTTTTATTTATTGATGAAAAAATGTAATGTTGTGTTGTCAAACAACCGCTTTTCAGATACTTTGTCTTGCCATTGTCAAAGCCCTATACCACATTCAACAAATCTGCAGCACAAAACAAGGAACATCTGCATACAGGTAGTTGTAGTTAAGCCTTTCCCTAATATAGACGATTTCTGACGCCTCTGCAGCAGACAGCTTTTTGAAAACATAGCTGGGAAAAAAGTTGCTCAAAACATGTCTGCTATTGTCACTATGTTTTCAACTCTATTCAATTATTGACGTTTCATTTAAAGGGCGTTTCCAAACAATTTCGGGTATGTTTTCACAGAGACATATTAACACATGTTTGTGTCTAGTTACCAAAGGCGTCTGCTGTTGGTGTGATGTGTGTTGAAAAGGGTTGACAGTGTACATCCGAGACAGTTTGTAGAGATGGCGATACCAAATACAGCTAGTCGTGGTATGTACGTAACGGACGTCTTTCTTTTGATTGACACAGTCGGTAAAATGAAATGGGTCATTAGATAAAAAGTCTAATTCTACCGATATAACCGAGATGACCCCTTGTCGTCGTCATTGTTAAGAAATATTTTAAATAGAGGGGAAGCCATTTAGAATTAAATAAATATATATTAAAAGAAATTCAAGAGAAGAATTATGGGTTTAGGAATAACTGCACTAGGCCTGCTTGCAAGTTCATTGGCGGTATTCGGTAGCCCCCTGAACTGTGCGAAAACGTTTCCAACTGCTTCACTGACACCAAGGTACAATGAGTCGATCGCACACGCCATCCATTCTATGACGGTTGACAGTTTGAAGCTGTTCAGCGGGAAAGCCACCGACAAGAACTACGTACCCACTGTGAACCAGGACTTGTCTAAGGAGAATATAGTTCTGGAACACGCGCCACAGGACGCCATTGGACATGATTTCTCGACCATGACGATGAACATCGTTGACAAAATTCTCTCCACCCTTGGAAATGCCAAGGACGGGCTGGGTATGTTTATTTTCGTACGATTCTGTATTGTCCATTGTTGGTCCGACGAAAAAGATCTGATAATTCAAAAATAAAAAAACACAAATCAGGTATTTTGTTATTTGATTGGTACACTTGTATTCTATTGCAGTATAATTCAAATTATCCATGGCTTAAAAAGGCAACGGAATTTTGCAGCCAACCCTACAAATGAAAACCAAATATTACAAATATTTTCGCCTCGATTGTACAGTGGTATAATGACCGCCTTGGTGCAGAAAGTCGCGGCTTACCCCGTGAAAGACCCCGGACTGCGATGGTTCCCAGTGATGTTACATAGGCTGTAGTGTACTACTCGTACGCAGTTGTAAGACTTCGGGTTGAAGTCAAGCAAAAAGAGGGAGAAATGTAACGGGATTTGGGAGGGGGTATAGGTACAAATACCACTTCTACAGCTTTGTGTCTAAGCCGGCCGGCTTTTATATCAACGTCGGTAACGTGGTTGGCTTTTTCATGAAATTAAGCATCGTTCAATACGTTTAGCGCCTGGATGTGTGACCCGCAATGGCATGAATCCGTATAGGACCCGGTACACGCTACATAACTTCTAGTTCCTTGTATACTAGGCAGTGGACTGTACAGGGGACGATGACGTCTTAAATCTAAACATTATTGCAGGTGAACACTGGTCCCCGGTCGAGAGAGTTGCACACGTTTTCCACATGTGGGACTTGTGGTACAAAATAAAGACATCCGCATGGAATGACGTCATTGCCAACCCACCGTCTGATGAAGTATGCACCTGTTTGGTGTCTGTGGAGTTCAATGGAATCAAGGTAGAGTGTGAAACTTCTTACGGTCGGTATTGAGTAGTGACATTCATGTTGTAATGGGATTACTTCGCTCCCACAAGCAGAGATTTCGCATTGCGAGCAGTTTCTCTATTTGCCTCAATATTTTAAAAGACGCGTCAAAAATGCGTCCGTATGCGGTAAATGGTTAATTGATAACTTAAACGTGTAGTCATGGTTGAAGTTGATGACAATCTCATTTTTAATGTTTGTATTTCGGGTCAGACTAAAACACTTAGTGCATCTCCGTTCTAACATCACTTCCATTGAAACTTCAGTTAGAAGTTAGAACTTAATTGATTTTTGGTGGTTTAACCCCGTTTTAAAAAAAGAAAGAAAAAAAGAGAATATAAGCTGCAGCAAAGTAATGAATGCAGTAACAAGCAATGCATTACTTTGAATTGTCCATCAAAGACTTTCATGAATGGCTTAAACATTCACCTCTACGGGAGCCAACAATTAAAACGTATCTTCAAATAGTCTACATCTAGGTATTTCCCTTGGAATATAAATACTTCCTAAACAAACAAACATTTTATTTAATTTCAATGTCATTTAATCCCCCTTTCCGATGCCACCAATAGGCTACACTTTTCAACCAATCAAAATTAAACAAATACTTTACAAGATCACATGAGGAACATTTCTGCTATTTTTCTTAAATCAGACGAGCACCTTCATAGCAGAAGGGTTTTAAAGTTGTCCCCTTTTTTATGCCGCCCATCGGCCATTATTATTAACCAATAGTTTTATATATATTCTTTCAAATCATCTTGAAATAAGAAAAGAACTTTCAAAGCGCAAGTTATTTTTCAAGTTTTGTAATTTTACTCTACATTGTATTTTGATGCCGCTTAAAGGCCATGTTTTCAACCACTGAATATGGCTTGAACAACTTCATTTAAATCATAACTCAGAGCAGTTTTATTTGGGAAGAGAAGATGTTCAAAAGCAAATCATCCCATACCCCAATGTTGATGAACCAGAGTTTTGAATAGTATTTAATTATATGAAGAGCATTTTTAAATGAGATCACACAAGTGTTCATTTATTCTTTGTCACATTGTCACAGTGTTCTTAAAATCCACCTGCTGGCAAGCTTGCGAAAGTCCTAAATGAAAAAGTAGGTTGTATAATATAAGCCATTCAACAAGGAAACCAACAGCATGGACTAAGCCGGGCCGACACATTCCGTCCGTCTCAGAAAACCAACAGTATTGCCTATGCGCAATGTATCGACCCAGATCAGCCTGCGCAGACTGATCCAGGCCGACACATTCTGTCTCAGGGGGATAGAGGTATAGTGTAATGATTCCTGAAACAGAAAATTAACAGGAGGCGAAAAGTATCTTTCCGGGTTAGCCTTCGCGGCATGCTTAGGCTGATCCGCGTCAATACTTTACGCATAGTCCAAAATGTTGGTTTTCTCGCGGCATGCTTAGGCTGATCCGCGTCAATACTTTACGCATAGTCCGAAATGTTGGTTTTCTCGTGGCATGTATAGGCTGATCCGCGTCAATACTTTACGCATAGTCCAAAATGTTGGTTTTCTCGTGGCATGTATTTAAAATATATTATTACAGGATGCTGTTGCATGGGTCGCCAACCACTACAAGACCGGTACCCCCATCACGCTGTTGGATCGCCCGATCCCAAAACTGACAAACGCCCAGACGTGGGGAGTCTGGAAAGATCGTCTGCTGCACTATTACACACCGGAAGCTCTGCATGACGCTGCCATGTATCTGCACTGCGTGTCAAAGTTCTGGTAAAATCGTGTACGCGTTGAAGGCTGTTTCCACAAGTGTGTCACTATAAGATATATATTGTTACAATCAATGTGTTCATATTTATAACTGTTGCACTTACTTATATAGATGAAATAACAGCTACTAGACAGAAATGTAATTTGATTGGATGATTATAACGTTACATTTAGAAGGTCACGAGTTGTCACCGTTTTCGTCAAAGAACTTCGAAATAAAAAGCATTCATTCACAAGTTGAAGAAACACGTTCAGCTACTTCTTAGTACAATAATGAACCTTAACTATGACAGTTACCCGTCTAACTGTATGCATGTACTATATCATCTTCCTGCTCAGTTACCCGTCTAACTGTATGCATGTACTATATCATCTTCCTGCTCAGTTACCCGTCTAACTGTATGCATGTACTCCCGTCTAACTGTATGCATGTACTCCCGTCTAACTGTACGCATGTACTACTACTATATCATCTTCCTGCTGTCACCATTCCTCTCATAAGCATGTATATGACGGGTCTTGGTCCAGCCATTTTGAAGAAGAAGAAAACAGAATTGAAGTAGAGTTATATGAATGCATTGATTGATTAATACCATCTGTGTGGAAGCCAATAAGCCATAATTGTTCAACATGTTGTATATTGAAATAAAAGAAAGTGTAAATGGAAGTGAGTTTTTCATCTTGAATGTGTCCACTATATTCTTTGGATATTATCAAAATTGACCCTTTCCCGCAAACAGCGATTCTGCAGCAGACGACTATGAAAACATCTAGAACTTCTCTATAAATTAAATTTATTATAAGGGACAAATAGTTTGTTCCCAAACCCTGCTCGGAACGTGTTGAATATTGAATAAAGTATGCTTAACTCTAAATGGGCGCTAAGTAGTCATATCTGATCAATCGGACAAGCTAACGTTTTGACCGGATGATAACACAATTCAATGGGTTCTTGTCTTGTTGAAGACAGTGGTGCAGAGGTAGAGCGACGGCCTCCTCTCGTATCAAAGGTCCCTGATTTGAGTCCTGTGATGAGCGGGTTCTGAATTTGGGATTTTCCACACAATCGCCGCGAGTACTGGTTTAATCTCCAGGAAGCAGTCATCGAGCGTGATTCATCTAAGTAAGACAAAGGCTTGTTTCGCAACTCTAGGAAGCAGTCATCGAGCGTGATTCATCTAAGTAAGACAACGGCTTGTTTCGCAATCGATGTAAAATAAATAAGCTTAACACTAAAAAGCTTACTGCCAGGGTTGAATACGGTAGATCCAATCAGTATCCAGTTCCAGGTTTCCTCACATAGCTACTTCCATTGGCTTACCGACGAATTGCAACGTCTCCTGAAGACTTTGTTATAGGTCAAAGCAATCTCATTTAAATCGACCAAAAAACCTTATATGGACGTATACGAGTGTGTGCGAGTTAAGATGGTTTTAATGAGATTGAGGTCAAAGGGACATAATTCATTTTCCGTAGACGACCATAAAAGCATTATGGGTTATGGTTCGTTCCCAACAAGTCACAATAGACTGCACTGAATTTTACTTTTAATTTCAGAAAATACAGGATGTTCTGAAAATGGCTCTTAATGTACTTATATAGCTTAATCAAGCATTATTTTAGTTAGAAGTTATTCAAGACAACTTATTTTAGTGAGATGTAATTCAAGATAATTTCAGTCTTATAAATTCATCTGCAATTGTCTGACCGGCAAGGCAAGCCAAATTGTTTCTCTTTTACCTTTATATAACTCGGCGTGTCAGCAAATTAATGAAAATGCTTCTTTACTATCTACCTTGCGGCATTCTGAGCACGCACGCAAGAATGAACAATACCCATAACCACACCATACGCCTTTAAAAATACGTGATATATAGCCCGACAAGAGTGTTTTAAAGAATACATGTGTGCCCTGCCAATAACCTATAACAGTACAACCATAGTATATGCGTCGGAGAAGTGATCTGTTATGTGTCGCGTTTTACTGGTAACAGGAAGCCCCTCTATCCCCGATAATTTATTTATTTTAACACCACTTTCAACATTATTTCAGTTATATCACGGCGACAGTTCACTTATTTATGATCCCTGGGTAAACAAACCACACAAGGCTAGAAAATGTGCCTTGCCCAAAGGCACTACACTATGACCGCAGTGCCGTGACTGGGGATCGAACCCGGGACACCCAGTTTCGAAATCCCCGTCATTGGTAGTACAATACTGTGAATCAGTTGTAATTAAACATTGATGAATCATTTGTAGTACAATACTGATGAATCCGTTGTAATGCTTAACCTAAGAATCAGTTGTAATGCAACACCGAAGAATTAGTTGTAGTGCAAAATTGATGAATCAGTTAAAATGCAATACCAATGGATCAGTATGACAACATCTTTGAATCAGTTGTTATTTTACAACCGATGAATCCGTTATAATGCAGTACTGATGAATCAGTTGTAATGCTAGACTGATGAAAAGGTTGTAATACAATACTGATGTATCAGCTGCAATGCAAAACCGATGAATCAGTTGTAAAGCAATATATATGTATCTGTTGTAATGCAGCACCAATAATTCGGTTGTTATGCAATACTGATGAATCAGTTGTAATGCTACACTGATGAATAGGTAGTTATGCAATACTGATGAATCAGTTGTAATGCAGTACCAATAAATAGGTTGTAATGCAATATAGATGTATCTGTTGTAATGCAGTACCAATAAATTGGTTGTAATGCAATATAGATGAATCAGTTGTAATGCTATACTGATGACTTTATTGAAATGCAATATTAAGGTATCCTTTGTAATGCAATACTGATAAATCATTTGTAATGCTATACTGATGAATCAGTTGTAATGCAATATCAAGGTATCCACTATAATGCAATATCGAGGTATCCACTATAATGCAATATTGATGTATCTGTTGTAATGCAATACTGATGATTCGGTTGTAATGCAATATAGATGTATCAGTTGTAATGCAGTACCAATAAATTGGTTGTAATGCAATAGATGAATCAGTTGTAATGCTATACTGATGACTTTATTGTAATGCAATATTAAGGTATCTGTTGTAGTGCAATAATGATAAATCATTTGAAATGCTATACTGACGAATCAGTTGTAATGCAATATCGAGGTATCCACTATAATGCAATATTGATGTATCTGTTGTAATACAATACTGATGAATCGGTTGTAATGCAATATAGAAGTATCTGTTGTAATACTATACTGATGAATCGGTTGTAATGCAATATAGAAGTATCTGTTGTAATACTATACTGATGAATTGGTTGTAATGCAATACATTGAATCAGTTAAAATGCAATACCAATGGATCGGTATGACAACACCTTTGAATCAGTTGTTATTTTACAACCGATGAATCTGTTGTACTGCAATACCAAAGAATCAGTTGTAATACTTCATCAATGAATCAGTTGTAATGCCGTACTGATGAATTAGTTGTTATGCAATACTGATGAAGCAATTGTAATGCTTCATCATGTGTAATGATGTACCGATGAATCAGTTGTAATGCTTCATCATGTGCAATGCTGTACCGATGAATAATGTGAAATGCTGTACCGATGAATCAGTTGTAATGCTTCATCATGTGAAATGCTGTACCAATGAATAATGTGTAATGCTGCACAGATGAATAATGTGTAATGCTGTACTGATGAATAATGTGTAACGCTGTACCGATGAATAATGTGTAATGCTGTACCGATGAATCAGTTGTAATGCTTCATCATGTGTAATGCTATACCGGTGAATCAGTTGTAATGCTGTACCGATGAATCAGTTGTAATGCTTCATCATGTGTAATGCTGTACCGATGAATAATGTGTAATGCTGTACCGATGAATCAGTTGTAATGCTGTACTGATGAATCAGTTGTAATGCTTCATCATGTGTAATGCTATACCGATGAATCATGTGTAATGTTGTACCGATGAATAATGTGTAATGCTGTACCAATGAATAATGTGTAATGTTGTACCGATGAATAATGTGTAATGCTGTACCAATGAATAATGTGTAATGCTGTACCGATGAATCAGTTGTAATGCTTCATCATGTGTAATGTTGTACCGATAAATAATGTGTAATGCTTCATCAGTTGTAATGCTGTACCGATGAATCAGTTGTAATGCTTCATCATGTGCAATGCTATACCGATGAATCATGTGTAATGCTGTACCGATGAATAATGTGTAATGCTGTACCGATGAATCAGTTGTAATGCTTCATCGTGTGTAATGATGTACCGATGAATCATGTGTAATGCTGTACTGATGAATAATGTGTAATGCTTCATCATGTGCAATGCTGTACTGATGAATAATGTGTAATGCTTCATCATGTGCAATGCTGTACTGATGAATAATGTGTAATGCTGTACCGATGAATCAGTTGTAATGCTTCATCGTGTGTAATGATGTACCGATGAATCAGTTGTA
>JAUELF010266190.1:0-11086 GCA_031471495.1 Clinocardium nuttallii | reverse complement strand
ACACAAGTTAGTTCACACGTAAATATTAAAGCACTTTTATGACTTTAAGTGTAGGTTAAGAATTTAAAAAAGAGTAGGCGACAATAATTTGCAATCTGTGTTTATACATACGTCAGGATCCGGCCGCATTTAAACATATCCAAAATGGCGGCCCCCATTGATTTATTTTTCAGTTTCATTTCAGAAAGGTTCATGGTTTATTGAAAAAAGATAATCTCACACCTGTTACCTAGGATCGAATACACCCATTCATGGTTTTTTTTCGCAATATGCTTAGAGAGATATATATCTAATTCATGTTATAGATATATCGCCCTACGTTAGAGAGAAGTCTTCTTTTTCTTTTATTTATTTTAGAGAGGTATCTATGCAAAATGATGTCTCCCCTTAGTCAGTTGCCAATCACAGACATGTTTCATTCAACCCATTAAACGCGGACATTATAAGCCATTCGTTCAATAAAACGTGTTTGTTCGGTGTTGGCAGCCTGCCAATTGCTGTTAATACCCAACTTTGTATTTTAGTGTGAGACTGCGCGAGAAAGGAATAAATAGTTCATCATGGATTAAAACCTCTGCATAAATGCATTAAAAAGGTTAAGATATCCCAAAAGTATATCATTATAATGTTGTTAGAAACATCAGTGAAAATCTTAAGGCGTGATCCCTCCAATACAATTTTAACACATGCTTTAGAAATTAATGCGCCGAGAGGTCAAATATGGAAGCGGTTTAATATTTGCGAAGTGGAACGGAAAAGTACAAAACAGTCGTGGCACAAATGCAGTGGTGGATATACCGGGGGACCAATAGGCACTGTGCGACAAAAATTAATGGTAAACACAGAAGTCGCGTGACAAATGCATAGGCTGACTTAGCGGCTACGGGCCCGTGACCATTATCTTACAGACCATTCAACCATTGACGACATGATTCAGAATGTCAAGCAATCCGAAAGTCAACACAATTTGTTGGATAGCGATCAAATGTATGGTGACAAGTTGCGAGTTTGAAGAAAGAATTTCAACTATTGGCCTCGTGAAGTCCGACTGAAGATCATCAATGGCGAAGTAAATGCTTACAGGAATGTGCCTTATGTTTGCACATAGAGATATTGATATCAACTGTTTTCAAAAGTCTTCTGTTGCAGATTTATATTGTTTTCAAAAGCAAATTCATGAATTAAAAATGTAGCCTACCTAGTATCCCTTAAACCCCAGTCACAATCATCTTGCGATAGTTTGCGAGTAGTTTGCAGCGGATTTCTAGTCATTTTCGGCGAGAACCCTACCGGACTCCTTGCGGGCATCAAGTTACTTTAATCTCGGATTAAAAACATCACCGCATACTGATCGCACATAAATCGCACATTAATCATGGAAATCGGGCAGACATTGACCGGGGACAAGCCGGCTTTTGGCAGATCACCCACTTTGGCTCGCAGGTTATAAAAGCCGGCTCATCGCATCATTCATCAGATTATCAAGTCGCGCTCTTCACAGAGGGTAACAATTATACACACAGTTTAACACAGTTTGTCGGAGTAAAGTTATTACAAGATGCCATAGAAAAGAAGAGAGGACTGAAGGAGGGCAGTATCCATACACAGGGTGAGTGGCAGTGAAGCGAATGAGACCATGAATGAGACCATACCTCTCATCTTCCGCCACTAATAACACACCAACCTCTCCCTCAATCGGACGACCCAATGGCGCTGTGCTGGTGCCAGCAAGCGCTGTTGATGTATCAGCGGCATTCTCGTAATAATGTTTGTCTTAATGATATCTAAGTCAAGTTCGAATATGGGTCATATTGGGTCAATAGGCCAAATTGAAGGGAAATCGTGTTAAAACTCTGTAGACGGCATTTTTAATTTGAGCATGTTGAAACTGTATCAGAATATTTGCCTTGATGATATGTAGGCCAAGTTTGAATATTGGTCATGTCTGTTCAAATACTAGGTCACAAGGCTAAATTGGTTTATCTTTATGATATCTAGGTCACTAGGGGTAGATTAAAGGAAAATATTGTTAATACGTTTGGCCTGGACCTTTTAAAAATAATAAAAAGCAAACAAATCTGACAACGAAATCTGAACACTTGTAGGATATCTGTTAGATCATATTGAAAAATCATCCCAATTTTGTTGTATTGCTCTTGTAATTGTTCTTTAGTCTGATTTGTTGGAATTTATTGGATTGGACGAACCGATTTGTTAAACAGAACTAAACTCGGCTATATTTTGCTTTAAAAAGAATAAGGATAACATAATAAACTAATATTCTATTTCCACTGGTGATATATTAGCAGTTCATTTGACTGATCTTTTAAACATTTTTTCTGTATGCGAGTTTCTCCGCTTGATGAGAGGAAATGTGATATAGTTGTCTAAAGGGGGCGACATTAACGAAATCAATTACCGCCGTGCTATCACATAAGGAGGCATATCTCAGACGCACAGTTTGGTTTTAGAAAGGGCTTTTCTATAACTGATGCTATTTTAGTCTCCATTGCCTGAATGAGCATATGGTTTTTAATGGTAACGAAATTAATTGTGTACTTATCAATATGAAGAAGTACTTCCGAATGCACTACGGTACACACTGTTACTAATAGAATTACGGGTAAAATTCTATGCACATTACGCGCCGTGTATACATGTGTTCGCTGTAAAATTAGAGATTGTCCCGCATGCATTGTCCCGTGCCACCCTGAAACGGACTCCCGACACCTGAATAGGATTGACGATTAAGGTCAGTCAGCACCTCCAAACAGAATGATTGAGAGCCCTAAAGGACACTGAAGCATTTCATAATAATTTAACGTAAAATCTTCAATAGTACGTTTTCGGGTGACGTAACTAAATTGGAAACCATGCCGCTTCCTCATGAACTGATTTTGCTTTTTTGTTTAACCTTTTCCATCTCTATTGTTTATAAATGTTAGAGTATTGGATTTAACTATATTAGAAAATAGAGATAATAAAGGTGTATACTATTGTGTTTCAATTTAAGACCGAATTTTGAAAGCAAATGCTATCTTAATAGTGATGGAGAACAATAGGGGCGCTTCAATTTGTTTGAAATAACTTGATATTCACGATCGTTTCTTGTTACTTGGTACAAATGTTTCAGGTGTCGTATTACTTGGTTCAATTGCTCGATTGTTAAATAAATGTGCTGTTCGTTTAATGGTATTGTTAATTTTGCATGATGCATGGCGTTCGACGACGATCACAACGTGTTAAAACAGAAAATACTGAACACTTTGTGAACCTAATTGGCTGCTGATTTGTGGGGAGATGTTTCGTTTTGTGTGTAAAATTAGCGAGAATCCTACGAGAATAGAACTCTCTATTTGTCGTGAGTTCAAAACCCGACTTAGTCATCCATATCTTTCGATTTTTGATAAACGTCTCCTAGACACGCGTCGTTTGCCGTCCACCAATGAACTAGATAGCCTATTTTGAGAGTTGTCTTTGAAACACGTTATGTGTAATAATGAACGAAGAAGAAGCCACGACAGACATGGTTAATCGCAATGGTTACTATAAACTGTTAAAAACGGCATAAATCTCCAATCATTCAGTCCATGGGAAAACCAATAAAAGACATACTAGCACTATTCAACTGCATTAAAAACAATACTTATGTTGAAAAGTAAAATGGAAATAGTGTGATGGTGTATCATATAAAGCCTTTGTTGTTGTATTGCCCCTGTGGCAAGGGTCCATTCACTTATAATGGCCGTGACAGTATGACTCGTGCTTGAACCGTTAGAGCCGGCTAAATAGGTTTTAACGTTTGGGGGTTATTGAAACTCTTTAATCCCAGCTGGTATTTGTTTCATACCTTATATTTCTCGATGTAAATATAAAGTTTGGACCACTATCATCTTTCCAGTCATTCGTTTCCGCCGCGATATGACCTTATATGTTGTAAGCCGCGTAAATACCTAAAACAATTCGTCAATCAATCAATTAATTTTGGTTAATTCGGAGCTCAGAACAGCAAAGAGAAATCTACGTAATGCTTCTGCAACACCATTTCCTTTTATTATAAATCTATTATAAATTTAAACAAAGTAGAAACGTTTCAATATGATATCACACATTTTCACATAAATAAAATTTAGTATGGCGGATTATTTAGCCGGAAAATGTAAGCAATACCTTATTTGAATAACTTTTTTTTCTTTCAATAACTATTTTTTTGCAATCCCATCTTAATGTCAAACGAATGTAAATACTGGTTAAAAGAACACTCAAACAGCCATGTTTTGAACTAAAATATGTTATCAATTGATAGATATTCAAGACGACTCTGCGCATATTTTTTTTAATGAAAATGTTGATTTAGTTCTCCAACTAAGAATATTGTCTTCTTTGGACCAAGGGTGCCACCGGCCGATGTTGTAGGTTTTGATTTCATGTGGAATCTTTCAGTGGGTGCTGTTGAATTCTTTGCTTTTGACCTGTTAGAAAAAAAAATGTGACATATTAAATGTTTATTGCTATTTTACAATATATATACACATAAGAAGAATTGAACGATCAGATATTCTTTAACACAGTAACATAACGAAGAGAGTACTTTAGATATGCGTTTCATTTCCATTATTTAGTCCAATGTTCAAAGTGTTAAATTCCTTCAAAATCAGCGAATTAACAGGTCGTCTCTCAAAAATCACCAGCTTGTAACTTTACACAATATATGATCTCAGATGCGTACGTCTTTGCGCTCACGTGTCGATACTCAGTGTATGTATAAAAGAATTACGATTTAATACTAAACACAACACACACAACACAAAACAATCACCCCTACAGAATTGTCGATTGAATATTAGTCGTTAGAGTGTCCGCATCGGGTAAGGGAAACTAGGGTCCGTTTCCCGATCGGGTGATAACAAGACATTTGAATAAAGAAAACTTTGATGTACCACCAGGAGTAGCTGTAATTAAATGAATGTTCCGAAGAATCTGTGTCTAGAAGTAATAACTGTGTAATTGATATGATATGATATGATTTAAATGATTCCAGACAAATACTAACTTGTATCTCCTGTATGCAAAGAACAACAACACAATGGCAAAGACCCCTGCACCACATCCTCCTACTATCGCACCAACTGTAAATACATATTTGTTTTGTCGTTTAAAGCTAAGTAAGCACTTTACAAACTAAGATGTATCAAACAAAAAGTCCCGCTTTATGTCAACCATATCACACTCATTTAAGAATAGCCTTTACTTGAGCTGATTTTGTTTGGCAATCAATTCAATTATTATACGAGAAACGTATGTTAATCATTATCAATTTTGATTAGAAACCATAGATGCGCAGTCTTGTCTTTATCTATATTTTTTGCATATGTTCTATGGTAGAATGCTAGTTATGCGCATTTGTTACAGAAGATTCTCTCTATAACGATATTGCACTAAACTGTGAATGTTTCTTATATAACATTTGTATATACAATTTGCATTTTGTTAAATGGAATATACATGTATAAGGATTTGCCGTAAGAATGTATGTATTGTCGATTTCGTTTCTTTCACACACATCTGATGAAAGCTATTGTGGTGTCATTCATGTATTTGTTTAAATTATAAAAAAACACACAACTGGAACCGTACAACATCATTACAAAGCATATTAAGACGGATTAACAAAGTTAACATTGCATTGTGTATTAGATATTAACATCATTAAACAGAATATGTATTCTTTTTTATCAAAGTCCTCTTTCCAATCCAGTCGATAGCAGGACGACTGATGTACATATGTTTGCTTCTTACTCCGAGGGGAAAGGCCTTACCTTATACTTGTTACGATAAACATAACTTAATAGTATTTGCTTATAAAGCCACAAACAACACTCACTACCCTACTTATACGTTTATTTCGTAATTCCAGTCACGTTTAAAATATTTAAATGGTATAATTAATATATGGAAAATCACGTATGGAATTCGGCATCTTTTTAACCTGGTTTGAATAATTACCTTTTAATGCAGCGTATACTTCTACATCAACTGGCACTGAAAAAAATATATATATGGATCAGATGTTTCCTCGGACCAATCTTAGTAAAGCACGGGTGTCATCTATGTTGTCTTTTCATTAACGATTTTTTTTGTTTTTGTTTATGACAATACGCTTTCTACTTGTTTTGTTAGCAAACAAATGAATGACAAATGAATTTGAAGCGTTGTATCTTTGCGAAATAATCTCAATTAAATCATTTCAAGACTTACAGACAAAAACATCATCAAAATAAATAGTTTAGCACAAAATACACTTTCCAACGTTTTGCCTAGATAATTTCAATGTTGCCATTTAATGTTAGGCTAAAGTAATTGCTTATTAAAATGACCCTCATTTGATGGGCTTTTTTTAAAAAAGAAGTCATTTATACAATATGTGATTGATTGATTGGGGTTTAACGCCGTTTTAACATTTCCTCAGTCATATCACGGCGGCCAGTTCACCTCATGTGTTTCCTGGTTTTCACATACCAGTAATCCACGCAACAATCTTCCCAAGCAACTAGCTTCTTTCCACATAGTTTAGCCCATTGGTGGAAGAACGAATGACGCATGTCGCAATGACTTTTGTCAAACGTCGGAAAGTGAATTTGCCGAGCCGGGATTCGAACTCACAACCCTTGGATTGACGGCCCGCGTCGCTACCGACTGAGCTACCGGTCCTCGGTCCTACGTTATGTGACACTTTAACACGTTATTATAATACCGAATCATAACTTCCCAAGGCACCAGGCATTTGGTACTTTCATTTCAGTAGCTTACCATATCAGATAGTGACTCCACTAAAGTCACTTGGAGTCGAACCTTTTATTTCCCGCTTCTTATAGAGTATAAGGACAGGCAAACTACTAATGGTTTATGCGGTAAAAAGTAATTGATATTAAAGTTATACCTGTACAATCACTAATGTCCAAGGCTCCAACCCCATCTGTTGTTCGACCTTCAGGACACGAGATACAATATGTCTGCCCTTCAACATCTTGGTACGTACCTATGTCACAAAACTGACATGTTTCGCCATTTACATATGCACCTCTACCACATGGTACTGAAAAAGATAACCGCCTATTTCAGACGTAGCTATGTAATGTAAAAACATGATAACACTTTATTTTGCTGTGTAAAACTTCTTTTAATCATGAATTCATTATCAATTGTAATTTTCGAATGTATATTCATTTGGATTCGAAGACACTCTGTTATCAAAAACAAGAATTTTATGGAAAGGAAAACAATACAGAACTCCGTACTGACCCGTTGGTAGTGATATCAGATTGAAACATATCAAATGATTTGACAAAACCGACTGCTAAAGAGATGGAATCAAATGTTTGCTTAATATACTATTAAATCCCTTTATTATGTGTTGCAAATCAAGCTCGAAATGTATTGGAATAATTAAAATTGATGCGGAACATGAACATGAACTGTCAATAATTGACCAATATATCTCTCTAGTACTTAATAGAATAATCATTTACAAAAATGTAATTAATTAAATAACACCAGTCATAAACGCCACATTGTTCACAACATTAGGTAAAGCAGTATTGTGATACATAATTTCTCTGAATCTTTGTTTTTGCTATATTCAATTTACTAATCTAATTCATATAATCATATTTTCTTGATTTATATTACTATGCCAAATTATCGAATTCACAGTTGCTAATGAACTTAATGAGAGAAACGTTTTCAATGGAGTAGTGTAAGGAAAATGAGAAAGATGGATCCGTACCACAAAAGTGATCGACTCTTACCATCCCGGGGCTGCATTGTAAATTCCCAGACATTCCACTAGCATTTAGATTAATTTCATATGTTTGACCTTTAATTGAAATTGTGAAATCGCCATCGCGGGCATACTCAATGATCTTAGTGAATGCATCTTCAATATCAGGTAACGTGTTTGTCCCATTGTCTGAAATATTTAAATTTCAAAAAGCATGATCAATGTCTAATATACTGATTATATACATCATCGTCAAAGTAAATTACACATACGATGAAGACAAATACAAGGTTACGCATTTATCCCATTGTCTGAAATGTTTTAAAATGTAAATAAAACATGATCAATATCTTGGTCAAAATAGATTAGCATGGCGACTTAGACACATATCAGTTGTAGTGCGACTTATATGTATCACATTTAGCTATCTGATATGACAATAAACAACTTCTTATAATACAAGCAATATGTTTGTATTTTAACATTCCACTTCTAATACAATACAAACTTACTACATGGACATTAGAATGTAACACTGTACGTGGGAGAATTCACGTTATGAGTATACAACAATCAAATAATTATTTACAAATCATTGCAATATGACAAGTTTTATACCAGAAGTACATACAACGGGGATATTCACATTTTTAGACCTGATACACATAACAGTAAAAGGGATAAATATGATTAAACAAACTATTGTAATATTTTAATGCGACTCTAGCAAGTGTCTGTATTTGTACTTTATTCATTTGTTCTTACCTTGTGCTGGTTGAGTTGAAATAGTTATAATAAAACTGGCCTCCTTGTTTGACCTCTTTGATCTCGTTTCGGAGTCACACTCAGAAACCTTCATTACATCTACTGTACATGTTTCTTTGTGAGTACATGGAATAAGATCAGTTTTTGTTTTTAGTTGACTTAAGATTTCGGATTTAATCGTCGTTGCCATATCCTTCTCGTCACAAATAAGATCTTTGTATGAAGCCTCGTACGTTACTGACAGTGATTCAGCCATGTGTTTTTCTGGTAACATAGGAGAAATTTCTTTAATTTTATATAATATATCGTTGGTAATATACATATGATTTGATATAAAGGCAATAATGGTTAGTAAAATGGCAAGAATTGCCTCTTTTCGTCGTAACGAACATTATAATTACTAGCTGGGCTAAATATACGCTCATGTTAGTTGTTATAAACATTTTACACAGTGTAACTATCATTTCTGTATACTTATGAAATCACTAACAACTAAGACGTTCTTGTATAGGAAGGAGTGTTTCATATTCAAAATATGTATTAAACTAAAATATAAATTGGTATTGGTTTTGGTATTTTTTTAAACTGGTAAAACGTGTAAAATATGTATAATTCTGATGTAGGAAAAAGCTGGAAACCCTTATCATGACTAAACATACTTGTGCATTTCGGTAATTGCCTTCGTGTGTTTTCTTCTGTTTCGAAATTCCATTCATGGAAGGTATCAGGACCACAGTAGTAGGTCTCTAGAGGTTCTATATCAAACTCATATCCCTCGTAACACGATAAAGAACAGGTAATGGTTTCTGTCATGTTAGTGCAATCCACAATGACATTATCAGACGATCTAAAGGAAGGACACACTAACAATAGAGGAAATGTAACAATAATTATATATAATAATATATATCTATACATTTAAAAATGTTTGTGTCGATAGTCATTGTGATATTATGCACATAAATACATGTTTTGATTTGAACCGAAAGTCTACAATATTAAAAAAGATATATGTATGTATCGAATGAGAGATAAAGAAAGAGAGCGAGTAGGAGAGAAAGAGAGAAGTAGAGACATAGAAACTTGAACTATCGAAATACCAACATTGACATTGTGTGTTGTTGCAAATCTCTTCATCAGAGGACAGTCCGTCACAGAATTTCCCACCGTTATCAGGGTTCGGATTCGTACATGACCTGGTTCTCGTTCTTTCTCCAGGACCACATGTGGTTGTACTTTCGGACCAGTTACCCCAGTTTGTCCATCCTCCATGAACTACAGGAAAATAGATCCTACATATTTTACGCATGTACAGACAGTGTTGGTGTCTCTGTTTGTATATGTTTAAAGGAATAATAGTTAGATATGTGACTGCTTGTGTTGTGTTTTGTGTGTGCGTATTAAAGGCAATGATATATTTCGTGTGCAACTTTTAAGCATATTATATAATACTTTTTGTGTCACAAAAAAACACCTGATACTATTGTATACTTACTTGTTCGTGGGACGTTCTTTAAAACGTGAAAAAGGTTGCTATTTTACCTACTTTACTACACTGTTAGAACTTTGGCTATTAAATCCTTCAACTAAGAATATAAACGCGCATCCAGTCCATGATATAAACAAGCTTGATTGAATTAAAAGACAAAGGAGCGCTATTCGACCTTGTGATTATAACGAAATAATTGACACTTTAATGGTTGATGATAATAAGATGTGTCGTATCATTTTACCATACTTCAAGTGCCTTATTGCTTCGAATAATAAGATACCAACCTAGAGGAAATATGGGATATTTTGACTATGAAGGTTGATAATATTGCTAATCAAACTGCCATTACAGCCGAAAAAGCAAGTTATTAATAATAAGTGTCTTAGTTCAACCTTAATAGCAAAATGAGAACTTACTCATTAGTATTTCACAAAACTGTCCTGTGAAGTCGTTGGCACATTGACAACTGTAACTTGCCACGTCGTCAATACAAGAAGCACTGTTCATACAAATATTTGCGTCACAGTCATCAATGTTTGTTTCACATTGCTCTCCAGAAAACCCGGTTCTGCATTCACATGTATAACCGTGGAATTCGTCTGTACACTCGCCATTGATACATGGATTCGATAAGCAGTTATCAAAATCTACAAACAAATTAACATATCCATGATTGCAATCATGTAGAATTTAGATTTTATAAATTATCAACACATACATTATATTTTAATTTGGAATATTAGTTGTTGTTCATAAGATCCAATGAACAACAACTACAATTTAAACCTCCGTGGAATCGAAAATACCACAATTTGAAGTTATCAGCATACACGTTATAACATGTTTGATGTGTATTTGATAGCATATGGAGTCATACATACCATATGTCTGTAACAAATAAAATAAATAAAAACAAAAAGCATAAAGTATTAAAGCATATTGCATATGTATGGGAAAATATTAGGGATGGGAACGAATACTCGAATATTCGAATATTCGAAAAACGGACGAATATTCGAATACGGTTTTCGAATAAGAATATTCGTTTT
>JAUELF010266179.1:0-11088 GCA_031471495.1 Clinocardium nuttallii | reverse complement strand
ATACACTTTTGGAGGAGAAGATTTTTTAAGTTTTCACTATTTTTTTCATTTTGTTGCCATGTAAACGAGAATTCTGCATGGATCCCAAACATTTGAAGGAATTCTGGTGAGGCCATTGAGAGGATGCTTCATGCTTCATTGACCCACTGGTTACCGAGGAGAAGAAGTTGACGCACGACGGACGCCGGACAAAAGGCGATCACAATAACTGAGCAAAGCTCAGGTGAGCTAAAAAGGAACTGATGGAAAAGTGTGCCGTCGATGCACTAAACTACATACTGATCATGATACTGATGTCACTGACTGTAAAAAAACACCTTAAATGTTTGAACTGTGATGGTGAGCATTACTCCACCTCCCGCACCTGCCAATTTTGGAAACGGGAGAAGGAGATTGTTACCATCAAATATAAAGAAAGTCTTTCTTTTCCAGAGGCAAAGACAATTATTGCAGCCCGTTTCAATATGACAACTTCATATGCTTATGCTACAAAATCCAATATTTCTGTGCCTGTCGAAAAGAAAGATGCTGTTACACAGACATATGTAGCTGTTCAAACTATACCAATTACAGTTTCTGATAAAAACTAAAGTTATTACACCAACTAAAGCCGTCACTGAAAAAGAAAATTCTAACCCGAAATCAACAACTTCTAGCTCTAAACAAACCAAAAAGAGTCCGAAATCCAATAAAAAGAAAAATCAAATAAAGTGGTTGCGTCGGATCGTTTATCCAAAGGATCCGACGACCCAATTCAAAACCATAACCGCTACCAGTGTCTTAATGAAGAAGACATGGATGCGGAAAATTCTACTATACAAGTAGATAATAATAATAAGCAAGGTAAAATCATAAGATTACCTATAAACGATGATTAAGTCCATACTTCCCATGCTGTGTTCTGTCTTACTCACATATACATTAATAATGAGTAACACTAGTTTACAATGGAATTGTCGAGGTTTGAATTCTAATATTGAAGAATTATTCTTGCTTATCGACGAGTATAAACCAGTAGCACTTTGTTTACAGGAAACTGTCCTGAAAGATGCTGACAAACTTACACTAAAGTATCATTCTTGTTATCAGACAGCCTCTCCGGCTGGTGACCGTGCGTGTGGTGGGGATGCTGTGGTTGTTAACAACTCAGTCTCCCATAAGCTTATAAACCTTGATACAACATTGCAAGCACAACTGCTACAGTTCCTGACGGCGATGTTATACACTTTCGGTTACCAGATAAGTATTCTGTTTTCTCTGCCGAATTAAAGGCAATAGATTTAGCTTTGGACTTTATTCAATCGGAAGGTTGTTGGCGGTATATTATATTTACCGACTCATTGTCTGCTATGCAGGCCCTTCAGAATGAGAAAATTGAAAATCCTCTTGTTCTTAATCTCCTGTCTAAACTATCAAATATTTGTGCCACGTCGAATGTTGTATTTTGTTGGATCCCCAGTCACATGGGTATTACGGGTAATGAAAAGGCAGATAGAGCTGCAAAATCCGCTCTTTCACAAGATATTTTTCCTTTTAAAATACCTTATTTTGATTTTAAACCTTTAATAAATGTTCTGATTCGCGAGTATTGGCAAAATGACTGGAATGACCAGATTAATAATAAACTCCACTCAGTAAAGCCTGTGCTTGGAGAGTGGCTTTCACCTTTGAGATCCTTTCGTCGCGAGGAAATAGTTCTTGCCCGTTTGCGTATTGGGCACACATGGTTAACGCATGCATATTTACTAAAAGGTGAGGAAGCTCCTCAATGTATTCCATGTTCTTCTCAATTTACTGTACAGCACATTCTTCTTGAGTGTGCTGATTTCGCACCAATACGTGACAGGTTTTTCAAGGCTCAAAGTATGCGTCAGCTCTTTGAGTCTGTCAAACCTGAATGTTTATTTGAATTCCTTAGGGAAATTCATATTTTTAATAAGATATAATTATTTTTAAAATCGTGCTTTTGCACAGTCATTACTGTTTCACGTTTCTTATGTTATGTTTTGTTATGCTTATTTGCCTAAATACTAGTTTAAATTGACTTACGCTGTGCTATGTGAATGTTAAGTATCGCATATATCATGTTATCAAAAACACCTGTTGTTATTGTTTCAATTTTAATAATTTCACTTGTTTTAGTATTAAGCGCCCAAAATGACCGTAGCTGTCGACGGGCCTTAAAACACCATTCATTCATTCATTCAAACCGTGTGTCAATTATTTCGGATGGAATGTATTTTGTATTGTACAAAATACAACGAAATATACCGGGTACATTACAAAATTACTAGGGTACGAAGTTACTGTAATCCGACTGAGAGTGTGGATTCCAGTTTGTAATAATTATTCTGGCTCTCTGTGATACGGGGAAAGCATTATATCGTAATACCATGTTTTATATTAGGAGAAATATTGATAAAATATCATTTAGGCAATTTGCCCTGATAGTACTTTTATGGTAAATCTTACGCCAAAGTGTTTTTAACACACCGTTTATTTTCGCACCACACCGGTAGCGCTATCGTGGGCCGGGCTTCGCCCTCCAACGGTAGCTCAAAGTTAGCCATGGGTAGCCATGCCATCACGTCAATGACTTAATTTCATCTATTTTCTTCAGCGCACAGTGTAAGTTTTTAGTATATTGTTATTCCATATCGAACCGTTGTTCATCGTATGTTGTTTTTGATCAACAATTTAATGCGTTGACACCGGAGACCACGTGAAACGGGTACCTATCAAAATAATCTGTTCAAAGACTTAAGTGCCATTCTAATAAGACGTTTGTTTTGCTTGGCCATACATTCTATATTATGGTTGTTCTTTAATGATCTATTTAAACTTATCAGTTACTTAAATCAGGCTACGTTCCTGCTTAAATGTTATAATAAAAAGGAAAATAACTTGCCAAATGCATGCACTTCTCTACGTCCATTCAAACACAAAGATTGAAACTACACTGATATATATCTAAAAATGTGAATATATCCATGTAACTAAGATAGCAATGAACAATCTCTTAGAGCTTTGTGTTAAACAACTTCTTATTTGCTGAGCAGTGGTTCTCTAGATCTATTTTTCATTTAAATTTTCAAAAATTAAAAATTCACACAATGTTTATTTGATATAAAATTGTACCAAATGAAAGGTATTGGTAGTCCATAATTACCATATCATATCAATTATTGGTTAAATGTGATTTTGAGTGAAATGAGCATTTTGCTATGATTTGATTGAGAATTACCATTAATTGTATCCAGTTAATCATTCATTGTATATAGAACAGAACACTTGGTATTAAACTTGATTATACCTTGTTACAGATCCTTGAATTTTACATATCCGTTTAAATAGTCAGTCTGGAGGTTGTCTACTCCGTATGAATTGTTGTCCTTTTGTAAAAAATGGTCTATACAGCATTGGCATTACCATCCTTACCTGTAATGAAATGTCAACTTGAGAATTACACATTGCATTGACTTAATGTTATAACTCCATGATATATGTTGTGATAATGATATTATAAATTATAATGTTTGAAACAGCCTGCATTAATTATTTGCAATCTGAGAGCACTTGTAGAACTTCCTGCAGTGACAAAATAATCTAAGTTGATATATTAACAGTCTTCAATGGATTATACCAAACTAACCTACCTCTGACAACATCTGTTATTATTCCATGATACCATTTTGTTTCATTGTTTTCTTCATTGATCATGTAAAATCTCTCGACCCAAAAAATGTATACACATTGTTCTTCTAGTCGTGAAAAGGGGATCGTTATAGGGTTGGACGTGTCCTGTATAAAAAGAAATTTATGCACATTACAAATCTAGTCCCAAAGTATTAATTTTCCTACAAAGAGATGCTTTGTGATGCCTTTGCAGCAACGACTTTGGGAAACATTGTTACAACAGGTGAATTGCTCAAACTATTTTGCCTACTTTAAATAACAGATTTTTCATATGTTTGCTTAGATGAGTTCAAAGTCATCTACAACAGTTTTGTTGTATGTTAGAAAGGTTTTAAACAACAAATATTTAACTTGCTGTAAATAAGATAAATTATTTCTATTATTGGAATAAATTTTAAATGATGGAACTGATTATGATATAGACAACTTTTGACGCCTTTGAACGCCATGAGAAATTGTTAGAAATATGTTATATAATGTAGATACCTTGCTGGTAGACGGAACTGGTGAAAATGTCGACTGGTCAGAATTTGATGTGTCACTGGTACATTTTCCATGATAATTTAGATATGCCAACACTTTATGGAAAGATATTTTCCTAATTTGTAGACCATATACCTGGCTCGAATGAGGTTATACTTTGGCGTTACAAGACTCTGTAGATATTGTGATTGAATGGCCGAGAGATATTCTATTGTTTTATCCCCACAGTAACTAATTAGGCGTAATTAGAGCTCATGCTTTGGATTGTTGGTCTTTTTTCAAAGCGGAAATGCAAATATGAATTTTTTTCTCATTTTCATTTATTCAGTTTTGCTATTCAACTAACCTATTTTTGTTACCAGAAATTCCGGAAGACAAACGTGATGAACCCTTAAGATCGGTCCGATCGGGTGATGGTGGAAACATTGAATGACTTAAACGTCAAATTGTTAATAAAACAGAACAAAACGGGAGTGAAAACGACGAAAAGGGAAATATATAACCTTAGCCTAAATTGTATTAAAAGTTTTATATAGTATTATATCATAAAAACGCGAGGGTATAATGCATTTGTTTGTTGCAGCATTATAAATAAATTAATGTACAAATTATGAATTTTATATGTGTTATTAGTTGTTCTTAAATTGAGTGTTAACACATTGTTTTTCAGCCAATATAATTGTTTTAAATTTAAAGTGGAAGTAACGGGGACAATTTTACTGTAATGGTACTGGTGCTCCCAAAGTTCTGTTTTATTGAAATTTGTTGGTAACAGATTAGGCAATGTTTGTCCTTAGTCAACCCTTTCCCTGGTTTTAACACTGATACAAGATGTCCCCTTGCAAGTGACGGTCTATCCTCTTAAAACTGTCCACATCCTAAGAATCGATGACATATTGGGGTTAGTAGTTCCATACAAACAACAGGAATGTGTTGGTGTTCGTTCCTCGGTGCTCTTACAAAGAATGCTTTCAGTTCTCATCAGATTTTAAGGAAATTGGTTTATTTTGACAATTATTTGATTTTTCTACGCAAATACACTGGTTATCTGTAGCACTAATTGGTTTTGCATATCAACCTGGATGGAACGTATATTCCAGATGTTTTTTTAAGGCAGTCAGGTAATATTTACTTCGATCTTTACTGTAAACCCACAGACAAACACTGTTATCTGAAATATTCGTCCAATCCCCTAGTACTGGTTTGTTAACCCAGGGATCATGAATAAGTGAAGTGTCGCCGTGATATAACTGAAATAATGTTGAAAGCGGCGTAAAACCCCAATCAATAAAAAAAAAAACCCAATCACCCCATCCCGTATAGCCATTTTTTACGCATCAAAAGAATCTGCACTGTCCAGTCCGAGTTCGAAAAACACGCTAAATGCACAATCTCACACTTCGCCGACAGAGGAAACCCACCATCGGTTCTAGAAAAATGCTACCAACAAGCATGAGGAGGAGGAGTTTGACCTCTTAAATACATGCATCAAGCACAAGGATACTACACGTATCCCTGCAGTCTCTTCACTTTGGCCTATTATCCAATTCTCTCTACAAACCATTTCACAGGTTAAACCCTTCTTTGCTCACAAAATCGGCAAAAAAAGTCCAAGACTACATTAGACAGGCTAAATTCAACAATCACAACCCCTCTGTATCGGGCAAATCAATCGCAAACTTTGTTGATGACTGTCC
This sequence comes from Clinocardium nuttallii, assembly GCA_031471495.1. Classification (NCBI taxonomy): domain Eukaryota; kingdom Metazoa; phylum Mollusca; class Bivalvia; order Cardiida; family Cardiidae; genus Clinocardium; species Clinocardium nuttallii. The sequence continues at coordinate 5,212 of JAUELF010266179.1, read as the reverse complement.
GAAAACTATTTGTGATTTTTGCAACAACATGACAAAATCTAAACGATTCTACAGTTCCTATTCTAAACTCAAATATTATTGCCGACTGAGGGGCCATTGTACGACTAAGAATATAGTATATTTACTAAAATGCAAACTGTGTAAGAAACAGTATGTGGGGAAACCAAACGTGAATTCTAAATTAGAATCAAAGAACATCTTCGCGACATCCGCACACATAGAGACACACCTGTGGCAAACCACTTCAATCTAGACTCACACAATACAGAGCATGTACAATATCAAATTAAAGACGTTTTACGCCCTGACCCTCTGTCAGAATCTAGCACCACTAGAGAAAATTATTGGATCTACCAACTGCATACCCTCAACATCTTCGGATAGCAGGAGAGCACACAGCCAAATACTTATCCAGATTGTAATACATCGTCTAATAAGTGGTTTTGAGCAAGTTCAATGTGAAAATGCAAATACATAACATACTTTGATGTTTGTATATGCTGTAGTTCTATTTGACCATTGAAGCAGTATAACCGTAACCTAACTTTCTATATTTTACAGTGATTGAAAAGAAAAATGAGGCCAAAACGGAGGAACAAGACTCTGCCGCAATAACAGTTTCAATTCTATTTGCAATAATCTTTTTTAGCTTTTGTGATCGTCCGTCGTCTGTCCACAATTTCTTTTGAACACAATACAGTCTTCATTTATAATTCGATATTTACCAAACTTATTCAGTAGTTAGATATCCATGAGAGTTCGGTTCCAGATCCAGATCCGTCTGCTGCAGGTTTGTTGTATGTGGGAAAGGGTTAAGGAAAAAATTGTTAAATACACTTATACATTAATTAATTTTCCCAGGAATGTGATTTGTGACATCATGTCCGTAGTTTACATTTGGGCAGATGAAAAAAATGGCTACTTTTTGTGCTTCAGAATAAATCATTGAAGTGGAACTAATTGTCATTATGTTTCTGCACCTGGCTATATGAATTGATAGTCATAGACCAATGATGACAAATTGTATTATTTATGTATTTCTTTACATTTCCAGGCCGAGGCGTGCATACAAAGAAGAAAATCACCAGAACATCTGTATTTCTTAGGTATGAAGGAAATCTTACTGATAAAGAGCCTGTAGGGGATGACACCTATATTTTTGAATTTTGCCACAAAGGGAAAACATATTGGTATGTATGAGGTCAATTGTTTGTCTACTTAGTGATATTGACAACAAATAAGAATCAAAATAAACCAATCATGTTTCAGCTACATACATGTAATAATGATGATATTTGGGATATTGACAGTTCGCATACTGAAATGTATGAAATCAAAACAAACACATTTATATAAATGTGATAAATCGTTTGGCACAAACAGCTATGTGAACAACATTTGGTTAAGTGGTGTCACGATATACCTGCATATTGCAATTTCTCTGTTAAACTGTAATGTACCGCGATACCAGTATTTGGCGATATTTCTTTCAATAAAAAAAGAGAATGAGAGAGAAAATTGCCGATGTTTAATCGGAATGTAATCTTCATTTGTACATTTTAGCAATATATTGTGGTATATATTGCAATACTATGATACAATATCGCAATATATTGTGGTATATATTGCAATACGATTATACAATATCGCAATATATTGTGGTACACCTCTAGCTTATCCTGAAGCCCTTAATTATATTTGTAAAATGATTTTTTGTCTGCGATGTTGAGGAACATTCTTAATATATTATCTACAGGATAGATTCAACAGTTGAAGACCAAACTTTTGGTCGTCTGATAAATGACTCACACAGAAACCCGAACTGTAAAGCTTTTGTCATTGATGAAAACAACAAGCCGGTATTATTCTTCAAGGCTTTGAGAGACATCGAGGCAGGCGAAGAAATACTATATGACTATGGTCATGGACCGTACCCTTGGAGATCAAAGGTATAAACTTTAAATGTCTCTCTGAAGTTAATAAGTTTCAAATCATGTTCATATGCAAGTGCTTGTTTTTTTTACTTAAATCTCATCAAGAGTTTAAAACCTACAAACTTAATGAGTTGATGGGAGCTGCTTTATTGACAACCTGAATAGTTTGCTTTATGTTCATAACTTATTGGGCCAAATATCCAATTATCTTGCCTGTTCTGTGAAAACATAATATATATACTATAACAAAATATAATTGCATGGCCTGTCTTTTTAGCTAGTGAGATACAGCTGTTAAACACATGTAAACTTATGCTGCTTAGCTTGGCATGATCAAACAATGGTCAGAAATAGTTTCTGAATCTTGGTGTTATATAAGGACCATTTTGGAGATTTATCTTATATCTTGTGAATCAGGAAAAATATTAAAACAATTATAATAGTGGGATTTTAGATTTCTGAATACTAGCAGTGATATATATAGTGTGAAACATTGTTTAGTTATATTTCACACTAAATCACAGTAAATACGCAGTACATTTGATAATAGTTTGAATGAAGACAAACAATTTTGCTTTCTTCTTAAATCGAGATATTAATACATTTAGTTTAAAATAGTTCTAGATGTATATGAAAACATTAAACTAAATGAATGTTTCTATACTTTAGAAAAGAAAAATAGGTAAAGTTTGTAATATCTATCAGTGTTTTCTCCAGTGGCATTTGACACACCAAAATAGCATTAGACGCACTATAACAACAGAACTTTGTTGCTGTCAGATCATGAGCACTATAATTCACTGTAGGCTTTGAAAATAAAAGCCTAAAGTTATGCTGTAGTTCAATTTTATTTTTTGACAAATCATATTAATTTCCGTTATTTAAAACATACAAATGTTGTCAAACCAGAAATGTAAATAGCTTAAAAACCATAGAATGCATGAAAATCTAACATTCATGTGTTTTGTTAATATAGGCAAATTGACACCGACGTGTTTTTTGCAGCGGATGAAGCAATTCTTTGTAAATGATTGTGTCATGCCCTCAAAGAAATAAAAAGGTCCCTATTATTGCCATACAGGGGCCAGGTTGAAAAAAACTGGAGCAAACACTTTTCTATATTTCACTCCTGCGCACAGTGGTCTGAAAATGGCTCAAATTGAGCAAAGCTATAATTAGCTGCTTGACCATTACTCTAATTTCTTTCGACAGTGTGAAACCAATAAATTACCCAAGCAATGAATGGTTGTGTAAGAAACTGGCCGGCAGATGTTTCTGGTCTGAATAATAAAGTAAGGTGCAGATTGCTATATCTCTGCAAGAAATGCAATTAAGATAAAGTGTTTTACTAAGAAAGTCGTTCCATACAGTTAGTAAATAAATGCAGAGATGCAATAGTAAACATAAAACATGGACAGTTAAGCAATTTGATAAGCTGATGCAGTTATTTCTGTGTTTTATATAAGAAAAGAAAATATTTTAGATTTGTCTTCGCGGGCGAGATTTTAATTGGTAACTACCACAAGTTTTAGGTGAGTAAACTGTGTACAGGGAGAGATAGATCTAAGCAGCATGTGGGAAAAGCAAATACATGAAATTTATATCCCCTGCTTGCAGGAAATATTGTAGGAAAATGTTGAGGTTAGGATTAAACATGTCAGAATAGTAAGTTGAGACATAATGCATAGTTTGAAAATCAAAGAAAACTAAGTTTTAACAACAAACGACATGTTTTGTTAATCAAGGGACCCTAACTCCACCTTAGAAAGTCCGCCAAATGTAACGAAATGAATAACATTAATATGCAAATAAGATACCCGTTATAAAAGAAACAAAAAAACTATTTATCTAAATGTCTTTATAAAGGTGGCGAGTGGGCTTCAAGATAAACACGCACCCCACAAGTACTCTCTCTGATGGACGGACAGACGGACAACCCAAATTAATAACCCCCCTTTTTTCTTTGAAAAAGCGGGGGATAAAAATGATTATATCATAATATTTTTGGAAGGTTTTATATATTATTGTGTTTCAGAAAATCTAGTCTGTTGTGACTATTCTGTTATATGAATAATTTATAATTCAGAAATTTGCCTTTAATTTACATGTAATATTCTATTTGTTGATGACAATAAACACTGAGTTGTATTCATTGAGTTTGTACTGGAGAGAAAACTGAAATTGTCTGCTGCCTCAGTTCCTTGAAAAATCATTGCCCCTTACACTGCTCAAGATTATCAAGGGTATCATATTACAAACAAAGATGCCCATTACAGCATGAGTGTATCATTCTGATTAGCACCTAGAAAGCTAGATTTTCAGCTCTCTGTACCCTGTGCGCAGGAGTGGAGATTCCTTTAAGCCATGGTGATTGGTCAAAAACCATGGACATCAGAGGCTGTTCAGAGATATAATGTTTGAATAACGGCAGTGGAGTTTGAAAATATTCTTGTCTGAAAGGCCTAGAGCTTAGATATTCGCTGTGTAGCATTTAATATCTAATGTCCTCGAAAAAAAGATAATCCAAATTATGCCTCTGGGAAAACTGAAAATCTTCTTGTTGGAAGCCAAAAGGTCTAGAGATCAGATATTTGGTGTCTAGAGCTTTAATAGGTATTTATTTGATCTGAAGCATTATCCTAGGTCAAATTTTGTCCTCGACAAAGATAATTTAAATTATGCCTCTTGTGAATGCAATAAAATCTTTAGTTTTGTATCTTAATCAAACTTATACAGTAGTTTGATAGAGCTCAGTTCTTCGCAAACCAGCCAGATCCGCCCATGCAAGACTGGATTATGGCCCTTGAAATTGTCAAAATTGTCCATCTACTATCCAATCTTTAACAAACTTAGATACATGTACTAGTAAAATATGGATACGAGCTCTGTTCCTTTCGAAAGTCAGCCAGATCCTTTGAAATTGTCAAAATTGCTATAACACAGATTATGGACATGAGAGCTTCCATTTACTATCTGACCTTCACTAAACTTGTTTAGTAATTAAATATTGATGAGAGCTTGTTTCCTTTATAAAACCAGCCAGATCTGCCCATGCAAGACTGGATTATGGCCCTTGAAATTGTCAAAATTGCTATAATAGAGCCTCTATTTACTATCCGATCTTCACCAAACTTGGGTACTAGTTAAATATTGATGAGAGCTCGGTTCCTTTTGAAATCCACCCTTGAAAATGTCAAAATTGCTATAACACAGCTTGTGGACACAACAGAATTTCCATTCACTATCTGACCTTCATCAAACTTAGATGGTAGTTAAAT
>JAUELF010266168.1:0-11089 GCA_031471495.1 Clinocardium nuttallii | reverse complement strand
CTGTTCGATGATTAAAAGTCATTGTATTTTTGATACTCTTGGCGTCAGTGTCTGTTCGATGATTAAAAGTCATTGTATTTTTGATACTCTTGGCGTCAGTGTCTGTTCGATGATTAAAAGTCATTGTATTTTTGATACTCTTGGCGTCAGTGTCTGTTCGATGATTAAAAGTCATTGTATTTTTGATACTCTTGGCGTCAGTGTCTGTTCGATGATTAAAAGTCATTGTAATGTTGATACTCTTGGTGTCAGTGTCTGTTCGATGATTAAAAGCCATTGTATTTTTGATACTCTTGGCGTCAGCGTCTGCGTCTCCTTCTGCGTCGTCACAAAACGTTAATATCACCTCTTAACTCTAAAACCGTTGGGAAATACGCAAGTCTATATTAAGTCACATTACTCTTACAGGCTTATGGCGCTGTCACACAGTTGCGTATCGTACAAGCGTATGCCAGCGTATGAGAAATATCACGCATACGCTGGTATACGCTGACATACGCTAGGGGTACGTTAGGCATAGGTTTTATACTTTTCAAGCCTGACATACACTGGCTTATGGCGCTGTCACACAGTTTCGTATCGTACAAGCGTATGTCAGCGTATGTGTATATATAGGATCCTATTTCTAGATATTCTACAGTTCTTCGTGGACTTATATTGGCACTTTGCCACGTGGTAGCGGTACGCTAGATTTGCACAGCTCATACGCGACTCATTCGCTAGCAAATACGCAGACTACGCTGGTAATACGCTGGACATACGCTGGCGATAAGCTACTCATACGATATTCAGAGGTTCATTACGGTAAATTCATGTATTCCGACAATTTTGTATTTTCAATGGCTTTTTGTGCGTATGTAAATTAATTTATGAATTTTCATACGCAACGAATATGTTTCTCTCATACGCAATAGTGTGACAGGGCCATTAAATAAGTATTCAGTTATTCAGCTGTTTCGCTGCGCTTTTGTTTTAAACCCCGATGATACTATAATGAACTGTTAGTGTATAATGTTGTTGGCATTACTAGCACGAGACGATCATCTGTGAGTGCATGCGTCTGACGAGTGAAAACTATTTTCTTAAAAAGAACACCTCATGACCATGTTAGACTAGGACCGCTTCAATGTGTTGTAAAGATTTTTCGTCGATAGATTTGACCTAGATGTTTTAAACAAATGATCTAGATTGTAGACCAATCAAATGTTGTATTTAATGAATAATAGCGAAGAAATAAAGGAAATTAAACGTTTTGATTGGTTCATAGTTAAGTTGGCAATTCTACGAGAGGCACTAAATAAGGTGAAGTTTTAAAATGAAATAGTCTGCATACTAACTTTTAATTATTTTCCTTAAGAAATAATTTTCAGTGAAAAGAATCAGTGAAAACGTATGAAACATCGATAAGATTCCAGTTATTCATCGTCAATAAAAACGTATACACCCCTTTGGAGACTTGCGTATCCCCGGCCATGTGACGATTCTCGCATTCGGACTACCTCGGTTATGAATGCTTCGATGATGAAGGATTACGGAATTACCATAGGAGTTCCGTTTGGTATTCTCGGTTTCGTTCTATTTCTTAGCGTTTTCTCATATTGATCGACGTTTATCTTATTTAAAGATATTTATTGTTCCATATACGACACGTTTGCAGCAGGCTTTCACTGAAAACATCTAGTATTTTTGACAATCTATATGAACCTATGTTTAACAAATGTATAGAGTTTGGTCAAATGTAGCAAAAGTCGTTTGCTACAGGTGTTTAACAAATGTATAGAGTTTGGTCAAATGTAGCAAAAGTCGTTTGCTACAGGTGCGTAAAGATGTGTCTGCAATTCGAAAAAAGATGAACATTCCGTCTCAGGGGGATAGAGATATAGGGCCACAGAAGGCGAAACGTGTCCGCCCGGATTAGTCTGCGCGGCATGCTTAGGCTGATATTGGTCAAATCTTTACGCAGAGTCAACCTTGTTGGTTTTCTCGTGGAACGGCTCATTTAGCTGTTCAATAATGTAAAGAGATTTGTCCAATTAGATGTATTCAATACGCAGACTGAAACGATCTTTAAAAGGGCTCTGCGTCCCCGTTTCATTTCAACGCAAGCCATGACAAATTGGTTTACGTGATCGGAACCATTTTGCTGTTAGACTAACTGTTAAGGTATATTTGAATAGCACTCAATTGCCTCCAGTGTAAACATTCCAACGTCGGTAATCGAATGTTGGCATGTAACCGGGGAACCGCATAGAACCGCATAAAACATCTCCAGAATTCAATATTCTATCTTTTTGGCAAGGCAAATATTTTAAATTCATCATGATGAATTGAGATGTCTGTGCAAATATTCTATATTTTTAAAACATGATCGAGTTTGTTCAAGTAAAAGAGTGCATGTCAGCCACTTTCCACGTGTAGATGCATCAGCATCAGACGAAAACATTCACAATGTGAAAACCTGTTTCCCACCTGTTGACGCATCTGCAGCAAACGACTTGTGAACACATTGTGACACTAGAAGAAATGGCTTAAAACGAGCAATTTCTCCTTTTAACCACAATGTTTTCAACTCTTTTTTAATAGAAAATCGCTCATTTATTGATATTTTTCATGTTTTTGTCAACTAGTTTTTAAAGTCGTCTGCTGCAGAATTGTTGTATGTGGGAAAGGGTTAGATAGTTGAACCTTCAATGATAGAGAGTTTCCATAGTTTTTACTATATGTTTATAAAAACGTCTGCTGCTGATGTGTTGTTTTTTAAGACACGTGTCATGATTTTGGTATTGGCAGTCTCTGGTCGCCAAAGTTTGAGCCTTGTCATACAACAACCGACCTGACGGACCAGTTGACATTCAGATAAGCATTCCACCTCCGCGCAGTTTAATCAGAATAAGGATTTAATAGTACGCTATAGAATCATGGAGCCATCTAGAGAATGAATATCACCAAGAGACAGCGATATACATGAAGTGCGTCATGAGAAATGATTTGCGATTAATTTCAAAACCGTTTTCACGTTGCCTACCTCAGAAGTTCGTTTTCACGCCGCTTTGAGTAAATTCAAGTACGGGATGCACTATTTGGTTTCCTGTTGTATTACTTTAGTGAAAAGAAAAGCATTCGCTGAATTCAAATTACTTCTGTTTTTTTACACTTTTCCTCTAATTAGATCGTTTAGGCAAATGTATCATCTTTAAAGTCATAACAATAGCGTTTATACGGATCATTTTAATAGTACTATCAGTTTTAATAAATGGCAATTATATTCAAAGTCTAATAAACGGCAGCGCTCTCAAATTAAACAACAATAAAATTGATTCCTTTGAGATACGATCTCTGCAGTAATTGCTCAAGGACAGAAACTTACAAAACAATACTTTTTTCTGTCGAATTATTTGACTTTCGTGGTTCAACTTATTCCGTACATCTTCAAAAACATGTGTGGTGGCACTTACTCAACTTATCTATGTTTCATTTCAACAGGCTCTTAATTTAGCATTTTATCAAATGTTTGTCAGCGGTATATATCAACATGCCGTTAATGTATCAACAAATGTCAATCAAAGTGCGTATTTGTAATTGTAATGTTGGGCATTTCGGCACATGGATCAGACAATTACACGTGTTTAATGGTTCGCGTTTACTTGAGCACGTCATCACCAAGAAACATGACATGATAGGGAACCAGCTTTCAGTTTTAAAATCGAAAATCCTTTCCCACATTCAACACATCTGTAGAAGAAGTTTCTGAAAATATCCAGTTAGAATTGTGAAAAATCTGAATCTTTAGTTATGTAAGTATAAGTATTGAATATAGTTGAAAACGTTCTTGCAAGAGAAATTTCTCCTTATGCAACATTGTTTTCAACTGCATGTGCATCAAAATTCCGTTGCCTGTGTGGAGGGTTAGTTTTTATTCCGTTCACGGACGACTGCTTTTTAGCAAGGGGCTCGTTGGAGCCAATGGCTATAGTAGGCAGAATCCGAAGACACTCATCATTTTGTGACTGGAATCTAGACTAGTGTTTTACAATGTCGCAGATCGTATATAATGTCAATGAAAGAAGATGGTCTGTGGATCTTTTTTTTTAATTGTGTATGGAATGTTGCCAGCTAATACCCATGTTGGTCCTTTCAAACCGCCGTATAGTCCCTTTCTATCAAAATGCAGTACCTTGTTGGCATATGAAGCCGGAAAATCTTTTTGATTCGACATCACTTACCCAAAAGAAAGAACACGAAATAATTTCATGTTAAAATATATGAATAACGTGATTAAAACATAAAACGTATTTCTACGCTTTCAATGTGACTTGATCACCCGCAACATGCATGTACAAAATAAACCAGTATGTGCACTTTCTTTAGGTGGCATTCATACAGTGAACACATTAAAGCAGTATTTGCGTTCCACATGTGTAATTACGATTGCGATTTCAAAATTGAATTTGAATTGATGACTTAACATTTGAAAGGAGAGAGTGATGTGCAAAATGTCTGAACTGTTAAACTCTTGAATGAAAGTGTATCCACGCAAAGCGACGCATTTTATAGTCTCATATTTCTTTATAACCCATGTATCTCATGTTAATCTTTGTAGTATTAAATATTCTGCTAATTGGTGACGATGTTGGGATTTTCCAACAGACGAGTTTTTATATAATTGTGGCAAAAGGTTAAATTTCTCATAATAAGCTTAATTTTCTCTATTTACGGTGTTAACCCTTTCCCACATATGGGTATATATCTTTTCTAAGCCTCTGCAGCAGACGACCTTTGAAATCAGATTGGCAAAAGGTGTAAATTGCTCACAATGAGATTAATTTTCTTATTTCTCGTGTTTAACCCTTTCCAACATACGAGTATACATGTATACATGTATAAACCTATGCAACAGACGACTTTTGATATCATTGTGGCAAAAGGTGAAATGAGATCTATGTTTTGTACTTGATGATTTCAAACAGTTTCAGGTTTAGCATCATTAAATGAGAAATCACGATTTGCATTTACCACAATAATTTTGAACATTTTTCAGTTTTACAGTTTTTTATATTTTTTAATTGATAATGTGAAAGTCGTCAGATTAAATGTGTCTAGTGTGTGTGGATTTAAATGTAGATTTCTTTTATTTCTTCATGTGCAACGAAATAGTGCGGCTTCTTGTGTATGCAAACATTCGCTTGTTGCTCAATTGTAGCATAGTGTAAACATTCTTTTGTTTATAAAATGTTAATTTTAAAAGAATTATATAATTATTTCCAACAAGGCAAAAGAAAATATGCCACAATTCTTTGTTGTAAGTAACCAGAAAATGTAGATACAGATTATTTATGTTTTGCTTTGATACTTTATTTGGAATTTCAATATAGTAATCAATTCAATTCAATTCAAAATTGAAATATAGTTATCATTTTTATGCAACGTTCTTTTCATTTTGATAAAGCATGCATTTTGAGTCAAATATCATTCAATTAACGGACATAACAAGGTCATCTTTAAAAGTGTATACGATCGGTAAATCCTTGTCCTAATGTATTTAGTGATCTGCGGTTAGCCCCTTGCTGGCAGCACTTTGAGTACTTTGAGTTGTAAACGATGTTTAATACAGATATTAGAAAGGAACATGGGTAATAGCATGCGCGATGTATAGCAATAACACACAATTAAAATATACCCTTGATTATATGAATAGCTATAGAATATATACCAAACAGATATTTAAATATGATTTAGATTTGGTTAAAATGTTTATGCGAAATCGTGAAAGCTTCAGAATATAATTAAAAAGTAGCACAACGTTTCTAGAAATGAATACATTACATGAACACAACTTACATTTTAACACAAATGTATACGAGTTATGGCGTCACAATTACATATAGAGGAAGATATCTACAAGTATTTACATTGTATGTACATACTACGCTTAATAGTAAACAGAGCACTTTGTACGCTAAACTGACAGCACCCCCTAGGCAATTCGAATCTTGCGTCAATAAACAATTTCAAGGCATCTAGCCAATCGAATCAATTGTAAGGAAGATAGTTTTATGACATGTAATAACTGCAGAAATCCAAGTCACCGAGACGGATTCATTAGAACAATAATAGCTTCGTTTCCCACATCGGTATTAAATATGAGCCAATCCTCGTGAAAACCAACATTACTCAGACTAAAGTATCGATCCGGATCAGCCTATGCATACCGCCAAGGCTAATCCGAACAGACACATTTCGCCTTCTGTGGATTTTCTGTTTCAGGAATCAATATTCTATACCTCTATGCCCCTGGGACGGACTGTTCTGGCTGATCTGGGACGATACATTACGCAGAATCCATAATGTTGGTTTTCTCACTGAACGGCTTATATATACTCGCATGTGATAATATTTGAGGAACATTTCGAATGCATTACCGTAAAAAGACAACATAGCTCACAGGAATCTTAACGCTATTGCTTCTGAATCTGACAACACATCCTAGTTCATTCCCACTTGCCCACACTTTTATACGCATCTGCAGCGAACGAGAAAAATATGATGAAAGGATAAACCGCTGATAATTAGCAAATTATATTTTGTCATTATGTCATTATGTCATTATATTTTCAACAATAATCAAGAGTTATAATTTCATTTATAGAGATGTTCCTTATGTTGCTTAGAATCGCATTTGCTGTAAAGTGGAAGAGCGTCCGCCTAGAGTGCGTGAGGTTGTGGGTTCAATCCCCGGCAGACTTTAACTAAGAAATGGAAGTAATGGCTGCCCGTCTTTGCGCTCAGGGTTGTGGATTTACCCTTACGGCTGACTGGCTGGTATAATGATAAATAGAACAGTAGTACTGGTTACTATCACAGGGCGGATGAATGAAGAAGAAGAGATCAAAAGTTCAAATAATCTATGATTAAATAAATTGATTGGTTTGTATTAACATGCGTCATGCTATGTAATCATTAATCGACCATACAACTGCTTATTGAGATCTTCATCACTAAGCTATTCCATCAGTCGGTTTGCGTGGCACATGAATTTCCCTGTTGTCAATAAATGAGTAATACGTGTACTAGATATACGTCGAAATTATTTCCCCCTATACCAGTTGTTACTTTATAACCGACTCAATTGATTTTGATAATTAACTTTGTTTTAACTTTTGTTTTATTTTATAAATGTTGTCATAGTGTACGCACGGATAAACTATTACACACCGATTAACTTTGATATCAGGAAATGTAGAGTTATATGTATACTCTAGATGGACATATATCACAGACTCTAGTTTACCTCTCGCCATCCATTACTCAACGTGATATTATAAGCATTGTTCATTACGTCTGATATAGGTTGGTGTTTTGTCAGTGGCTGACGGATCGAGATGTCTGGGTGTCAGATTATATATCACTGTAGATATTGACATAAATCATATATTGTAATACAGGATGCTGACTTTGGTAAAAAAGGAAAACCGCGTTTTTATTGAGTGCATAACACTTACCAACAACTGCAGTAGACTTGAAACTCTTTATTATTAATGACTGTATAATTATTGAAAAAGTAAACAGTTGACAGCATTGTATCAAAAGGAGAAATTGCTTGTTATGAGTAATTTCGGCCTTTGTTACAATATTTTCAAAGCTGGTCTGCTGTAGATGCGCCAACATGTGTTTTGAGTAAAGGATATTAGAACTAATTATTCATCATTCCATAAAATGTGTTATACACCAGCAAATGACTTATACAACCCTAATATGGCGTACACATAGTATTGGTATCACATCGACCCAGATCTGCATAAGCATGCAGCGCACGCTAACCCGGACACACACTTTTTGTCTCCTGTGATTTTTCTGTTTCGGGAATCATTACTCCATACCTCTATCCCCCTGAGACCATACCTCTATCCCCCTGAGACGGAATATGTCAGTCCGGATTAGCCTGCGTAGAGTCCATAATGTTAGTTTTATCGTGGAACGGCGCATATCTTGTTGGAAGTATAAAACATCATACTTTCTGGTTGCAAAACATTTCATGCTTCCCTTATTGTCGTTCATGGTATACCGACTGGTGTATCAGTGTCTGGATAAACAATACCGGTAGAACTGGTACTTTACCCGGGAAACGCCGTGATATAACAGAACTACTGTTGAAGGTGGCGATACACACCACTCAAACAAACACAACGATTGATATTTATTGAAAAGGTATTATTAGTTCAAGGCAAAATCATCCTCCCAAAATATCGTCAAAACATTACCGTGAAACAGTTCACGACCTCAGCTGTAGGTAACACAATGCATCAAACAGTGGCCTTGGTTGAAGAATGTACTATCTCGACGTTATTTTAAGACAGAATTTAGCTCCTTGTTGATTTAAGACGGGTAATTGATCGTAAATTGGGAATCAAAACTTATTCGTCCTCAATAAATCTCCCTGTGGGTACATTTTTATTTCTGTATTTATTTCCAGCACACGTAGCTGTTCTTCAAGAGACTAATTGCACTATGGCACACGAAAACTGGCATTCGGACGTGTTGAATTGAATGGCAGTTATGATCACATTTTATAGGTGTAAACTGTCAAACTTGTTTTGTGCAGTTACCCAAGGGGGGTCAAATTTTGGCTGCCAAGCACAGGTGACTGACTGATTAATACAAGTGAAATAAAGAAGAAACTTTTGTTTAGGTAAATCGCCAATAGCTGCTTAAAACAAGTTTGATGCTTAACGGATATGAGCTTTAACACAAGTTTGACTGTAACAAGCTTCTGTCATAAATATGCTCCTTAATATCCGGATAAAGCTGCATGGAGGTGCAAGTTGATCCAGGTCTTTACTCTTCGCACAGTCATAAAGTTCGGTTTTCGTGAAACGAAGCCAATGTGGGTTTTTTGTTATTACCTTTTACCGGAACGAATACTATACTGTTTATATAAGTAATAAGTAAATGAGTCAGTAAGAAAGTCAGTTATTCAAGTATCATGTGCAAAACATTTAACAAAACATAATACAAAGTGTGTTGGAAAAACACCGGGACCCATGGGCCTATATGTCACTATCTATAAAGGTAATATATATGTACGTCTGTATTCATCCACATGCAGCGTCATACACAATTCTCGAGACAAAGCATAAATGTCTGTAAACAAATAAATGTCAATCACCATTCGAACGCGTCGGTACCCGGTTGAATCATACCAAATACTTTTAAATATTGTAGTAATTGCTTCCCACCGTGGGATTATGGGTATAGCATAACGACTGACTCGCTGGTGTCAGGGTAAATGGTAAATGAAACTGCATTACCTAGAGCCAATGCTCATATAACACATACACCAGCTTGGTAAACCTTTCCCTCATACGACAATTCTGCAGCAGACGTCTTTGACATATTCTGTCAAAAAATGGAAAATCTCTGTAATTTAATGGATAACCTATGACTAAAAGTGGGAAACATTGTGACAGAAGGAGAAATTGCTCGTTTTGAGCAATCTCTTCTATTGTCACTATATTTTCAATATGCCGTCTGCTGCAGAGGCGCCAGAAAGCGTTTATATGATGTAAAGGGTTAAATTCGGTATTTTTAAGCTGTTTTGGCTCTGTGATATCTTACAACTGACTGTCCTGTTTTCAATTGAAAGAAGCGGGACTGGATTATGAAGCAGGATCGTACTGGGTATATGTGCGGTGCCCACTAACAGATCTATTGACATACCTTTGTTGCATAATTGTAAATTGCATTCAAAATATTCCATGAAATCTTGGTTTTTATCGTTTTCTTTGTTGCCAAAAACCCCCAGACCTTTTGTGCTGTAAGTTAGTCATTTGAGTTTTGTTTTATTTTACACGGCCCAATCACCAATAAACTTTTAAGTAAATGGGATACAAACGCACCAAAGTCGTTATGCTAGTTAAAGCTTGCTGTTTGTTTATTGGTCTTGTGTTTTGACGACGTATTCAATAGTGTTTCAGTTATATCACGGTGTCAAATAGCTTATTCATGATCCCTGGGTGAACTTACCAGTTCAATGCTGGAAAATTTACCTTGCCAAAGGACACACAATCATGGCCACAGCTCCGTGACTAGGGGTCGAACCCGGGACGCCCTGTTTCAAATCTCCGAAGCTAATCACAAGACCACCACGACCGATTCTAAGTTATAATCAAGGATGTTTTCGACACTTCTGATATTTTAACACTAACGATGTTAATGCCAGGACTCGAACCCTTGGCTATCGGTTAGACGGGTTAGTGTTATCACCGATAAACGAGAAAAATGAGATGAAATTATTACAGTAAACAGTAACATAGACTTGGTTGTCTGTATCGGAGCTACTGGTAATGAATCAATAAGAGAAATAATTTGGATACAATATATATTTTAGCCCGTCCGAGGTTTACTTTTCACCCCTTGCTGACGCCTTTTGGCGCAATTACAGCATACGACTTTTGAAAACATTGTGTCCAAAGGTAAAATTGCTCATGATGAGGAATTTCTCCTTTGGCCACAATGTTTTCAAATTTAACCAACAATTAAGCTATCTTTTATGGACATTTTTCAGGTTTTTGTAACAATGTTTTCAATGTCGTCTGCTGCGGATTTATTGTATGTGGAAAGGGTTAAGGGAACAAGTTGGCATTTCTAAACTATGTTCAGAACGCCTGGTACATCGGTCGCAAGTTGGCTTTGCTACACTATGTTCAGAACGCCTGGTACATCGGTCGCAAGTTGGCTTTTCTAAACTATGTTCAGAACGCCTGGTACATCGGTCACAAGTTGGCATTTCTAAACTATGTTCAGAACGCCTGGTACATCGGTCGCACACCTTCACACTTTCTAAACTATGTTCAGAACGCCTGGTACATCGGTCGCACACCTTCACACTTTCTAAACTATGTTCAGAACGCCTAGTACATCGGTCGCACACCTTCACACTTTCTAAACTATGTTCAGAACGCCTGGTACATCGGTCACACACCTTCACACTTTCTAAACTATGTTCAGAACGCCTGGTACATCGGTCACACACCTGCACACGTTTACATAAGCTTCTAACAAACTTATGTACGTAATATGTAAATAGAGGAGA
>JAUELF010266157.1:0-11090 GCA_031471495.1 Clinocardium nuttallii | reverse complement strand
AAGAGATTTTCCATGTTTGGACAAAATATGTTCAAAGTCGTTTGCTGCATAATTGTCGTAGGAGGGAAAGGGTTTACGAATTTCAGAAGGCGAATTTCAGAAACATTTAGACAAAATGAAATAACTGCTCATAAAGCAAAGGCATTAACAGGCGTCTATTTCTTGGAAAGGGTAAATATATACAACCATATGAGGCAAGGTACTTTAACATCTGGGATTTTTTGAACGATTTCTTCATTTCCTACAATACTTGCGTTAGGCAAATGCTTCAATGAAGTTACATTACAATATGTGATGAGCAGTTTCAGCTCGGATTTGTTCTTGCTAGAGCAATATCGTTCGAATTTTTAAAAAAAAGGGTTAATGTTGTATTACTGAATTTCAAGTTCAAGATCAATTCCAAATAAGAAGGGATATGCATATTATTCGATCCGTGCTAGACGGTCGAATATGGTCTTTTATTCAAAGTGTTTACCTCCCTTGAATAAAGCAGTCGCGTGGTCTCACATTTCCGCGCTATCCGAGGTGTTTGATTAGTGTTTCCAAATGCACCGGACACTTGAGTGCGTGCCAAATCAATCAATCAATCCAATAACAGAATAAAACTGGACGCTTGATTGGTTCGTGTGTGAGTGATCGCAGATGCCCTGAATTGAAAGGTCCTTTCAATGTTGTTACACAAAAGAGATTGCAGATGTTTACCATCTCTTTTTGTCGTGTGCTGCATATTTCGGTAGCATATCCATCAAAGCAAAGGAAAGATCAATCTCTTTATCAAACAAAATTCTTTCTTTTCACTTTTCTTCAATCGCTTCTTTTTAACATCTTCTCTTTTTATGCCTGGTCCAGGAAAGATGAGCAAATAATTTTAGGCATTCGAGCAAGGTACCAATAAGCTTATTCCTGTTCAATCAATGACTATCTACTTTTATACGTTAAAATTAAAATTTAAGATTTAAAATCCTTATTTTATCCACACGCCCTATGTTGTAGTTTGAGTACCCAAAACATAGCGTTTCGTTGGATTACAAGAGAGATATTGTTGGGAAATGAGCTGGCCTCAGTTCTTTTGATACATTTCTTTCACGAAGTGATTAGTGATGTAACGCACGTGCTATGAGAAGGCGTGATTACGACTCTTCCGTTTTTTCGTATTATTCCGTTGTGAATATTGCAACATTTACATGCTTTCTGAAAGTCAAAATACTTCAAAAACATCCTCGAGCTAATCCCTAAACAATATTTGCGTAGAAATGACAAGATTGCATTAAATACGTGACATTGAGTTTGAATGCATTGTTAATGTAAAAAAGATGCACTGAAAATGATTGATTGCTTATTTATTTTTTTGCATTTTTAACGTGTTTGAAATGTGAAAAATCAGTTTCGCCCCAGTCCGATTTCGTCCAAAAGGACGGTTACTATGTTCGCGGGGAGAATTCGTTTGTGCATAATAAATGACACATCCATTTTATTTGGTTTACTTAAACTTTTAGAGGTTACTGTTTTCAATGAAATACGATGTTCTACCTAAAAAACGCTTAGAAAGAGAGTGACAATTTAGGGTTGAAACTGGTTGATTTAGACGGAAACAAAGAAGGAATTAGTTTGTGTTCGTAAAAGACACTGTTCAATTTACACATTCATTGCGTGTTCAGGGTTCAGAACAGACGTATAAATACAGCTCCATCTTTACCGTCTTCCACGACGCTACAGTCCATATCTTAACAATTGATTCAGCCCCGTTGAGATTTAAAAAGAAGACGTTGTTGCAATAGAATATTTATGACTGCACGAACTAACCAAAAAATGACCTATTGTCTTGTCCAATTATTTAATTAAATAGTTAAAACATAGACAATCGTACTAGACATTGTCTGAAGCATAATAACCCAAGGGGCGTATTTATTAACCTTCGAGGTTTTGTTTACAACAGAATTACGACAGGCGAGAACGTGTTTTGTGGTTTTGTTTACAACAGAATTACGACAGGCGAATGCTGGTCTTGTTGCATATGAAACCGCCCCAGTGGTGGTAGAGGTAGAGCGCCTGTCTCCGGTGCGAGAGTTCGTGGGTTTGACTCCCGAGACGGTTCATACCAAATTATTTACGATGGCAGCAATTGAAACCAGGAAACGCTGGGGTTTAACCTTAAATACAATGTTGAAAAACACCATATGAACAAACAAAAGAGGAAGGATAGTAAGGTTCAGCACTATAAGTTTTATGTGAGATACATATATACTTAACTGGGTATTTACATGTACTTCACAAGGTATTTTGAAGTCCTACACACTGACAACCATGTTGTTGACACCAATACAGCTTGATGAATCTTAGTAGAGTATAACACTTTCTAAAGCCAAATCAGGCAAAATAACCCCATATCCATAGTTTTTGGTCAATCAATATAAAGAAGAAATCAAACTGGGAACATTTCTAAACGATATATTTAAGAAAAGCGGACAAATACTTTCGGAGGAGAAGATTTTAAAAGTTTTACTTTAGTCATAATATTAAGTTAAAACCGTCCGGCCCTTGGTGGCTATGCTGTTTGGTAAAAGTTAAAATCAACACTGCTTTAGTGAAGAAACATGCGTATTAACATTCTTAAGATCCCCTTTCACCTGCCACGATGCATGTACCTAATAGGTACATCAATTAAACCTCCCCGATTGCAGACGTATTTTGACGCATCTGTCTCAGACAATTTTTGAAAACATTGTGTCAAAAGGATTAATTCTTTTTGCCATTATGTCTTTATTGAACTTTATTCAATAGTCAAACTTGCATCTGAAGAGAGTTTCCATGTTTTTGTCGGGATGTTTTAAAGTCGTCTGCTGCAGAATTATTGTAAGTAGGAAAGGCTATTCAATAATCAAACTTTCATCTGAAGAGAGTTTCCATGTTTTAAATTCGTCTGCTGCAGAATTATTGTAAGTAGGAAAAGCTTAAAATTTAAACATTAACTCTTCCAGCGCCAAATGCAATACTGCAAACAATACTGATTCAGGTCTCACCTGAAATCAGCATTGTTTGCCATTTAGTTATTAAACTATTCCAATATGTGTAAAACATTAGAACCAGAGCCGGCCGCTATAGAACATGGGGGAGTCTACTTAATACTTCACGTCGTTGAAAGAGTTAATGGTAATACTTTGTTGTTTTTTAATCGAACAGCCAATGTAACCGATAAGGAAATGACACTCTCATATTGCAGTTATCTTCGGTCATGGGAATAGAACGCTATATCCGTAAATAATTATCTACCAGACATTTCATTGATGGACAGACATGTTAATCATTTACCGTATACGGACGTTTTTTCTGACGCAACTGCAGTAGACAACTGTTGTAGTTATTCTGGCAATAGGAGAAACTGCTCATTAAGATGTTTTCGACTCTTTACGATAACTGTTCGATTTCAACTATATAGCGTTTACATTATCTTTATAAAATGATTTCAATTTCATCTGCTGCCGATTTGTTGATTATGGATAAATTCAATGCATCAGGCTATCAGGAATGTTCTGCAATCATGAAGAGGGGATCACGATCAGCCTTCGCATCAGCGCTGTCTAGCCTCCATTTTAATCCCTGTTTCCAATCTGGTAAACTGATAATAACAACACACATATCTGAGATCGTAGTTTAGGCCACGCCCATCGCCAAGCAACACAAACCAATCAAACAATTAGTCGTTAAAAACTACCCGGTTCTCATGCGTCACATGCGATATTTCGATAAGTGAGCCGTCCCGTGAGAAAACTAACATAATGGCGTCTGCGTAAGGTATCGACCGGATCCGTCTGCGCGCTCCGCGCAGACTGATCCGGTCGACACATTCCGTCTCGGGAGGGGGGTAAGAGGTATATAGTAATGATTACAGAAATAGAAAATCTACAGGAGGCGGAAAGTGTATGTCAGGGTAAGCCTGAGGGGCTTGCAGGGAAAGCAAGTAAACACATGAGAATGTTAATTGGCCGCCGTGATATGAATGCAATATTGTTGAAAATGGCGTTAAACCCAAATCTATGAAACATTCCGCACATACCGTACGCTTTCTGATACCTCTGCAGCCTGCGAGTTGTATAGACATTTGGGAACGAGGAGAAATTTCCAATCATGAGCATTCTTTTTAGTTTTTGCCAAACTATCCTCAAATCTATTCAGTAGATTCAAAATCCAAATATCGAGACATTTCAGACAGCTTCGAAAACATCTCAGAAAAATGGAAAACATTTCCTAAAAATAAAAATGTTGTCATTGAATGGAGTTAAAAGCAGTGTGGCAAATGGAGACCTTGATCAGTATGTGCAATTTCTTGCTACCGTTATTTTAATAGTCGTTTGCTGCAGATACGTCAGAAAGCGACTATATATGGTTAGATGTTTCTTTCTGATCGAGAGTCGTTTGTTTTTTGTGGGAGCAATGCGAACTGAAACGAATAATTATGTACAAACGCGCAGTCTAAACTTAGTGCACATTTGTGAGTCCAAATTTATTAATGTAACTAGTCTAAGTTCAATTCTGAAAAGCGTACAAGGGCATTACACGTATAAATAAGACGTTCCACGAGAAAGCAAACACTATGGCCTCTGCGAAATGTATCGACCCAGATAAACCTGCGCAGTTCGCGAAGACTGATCCGGGCAGATACATTCTGTCTCAGGTGGATAGAGGTATAGAGTAATGATTTTTGAAACAGAAAAACTATAGGAGGCGAACAGTGTCTGTCCTGGTGTTCCTGCGCCGGGTCGGTAATTTACGCAGAGTTTGTGTTTTCTCAGAACGGCTTAAATACAAATGAACTACTGCATTTAACACATTTAACAGAGTGTAATTATAGAAAGAGCTGACTGAAGGAAGGGTTGATAATGAAATTAAGATGATTAAACATTCGGAGTTGTCTGGCATGAAGCGATGCCAGAAACAATTTTCTAAAAAAAGTCAATTTAAAGTTTCCACCACTTTGATTAATTACGTGAAATCACTTGAGCCGTCTCACGAGAAAACCAACATTGTGGTCTCTGCGTAAAGTATCGAACCGGATCAGTCTAAACATGCCGTGCCGGCTAACCCGAGCAGACACTTTTCGCCTCCTGTGGATTTTCTGTTTCAGGAATCATTTCTCTATACCTCCATCCCTCGGAGACGGAAGTGTCGGCCCGGATCAGTCAGCGCGGATATCGCAGGCCTATCTGGTCGAAACATTTCGCAGATGCCATAATGTTGGTTTTCTCGCAAGACGACTCACTTTATTTAGAACATCAGAAATGCGCTCCACACAAAGAAGATCAACTTTACACTTTACATAGATAGCTGCCCTGGCCGATAGGTTACGACTGACGAATTAATTAAAACGGCGTTTAAAACCCAAACTAAACAAATCAAACAATCAATCACTCGATTAATTTGAAATCCATTGAAAAGTGTTTTTCTTTTTCAAAGACAGGTTATTTAGAGAATAAGTTGGATCGTAGTTGGCAATAATGTCGGTACTTATATGTAAATATATTTTATTAAAGCTCATATTTTAACTCTTTAACAAACAACAAATCTACAATAAACGTCTTTTAAAACATTCACGCAAACACATGGAATATCTTTATAAATGAAAGTATTATAAGGGAAAGGTAGATATTGGTTACGTTAAAAGGTTTTGCATTTTAAAAACGAAACTGCTTTCCGAATTCACGATCACAATTATAAGCGAATTGCAAGTAATGAAAAACCGAAAGGAAGGAATGCAGATTTAAACATTGAAACACAAATGTTTATTACACCCTGCGACTTTGAAATACTTCAACTATAACCCCGTAAGACTGGACGCCGACCATCCGTGACCGTACGGCGACCTACAAATGAACAAGGTTTGCATAACGTGAACAAAATTCGAGAAAACGTCAAAATAAATACAAACTTAAAAAAAGCCTGTGCGAGCATACCACGTTTTAACGGTGTGCTCGCTTCGACATCTCCGCGCATATGACGTTTCAATTTAGATAAATGGGCTTGGCAACGGCGATCCCGCGGCGCTCTAGCCACGCTCATAGGGTTTTTTACCACACGTCTTCTACGATTGTATCGCGACTGCACGGCAACCTTTCGGCGTTTCTACTACGTGATCACGGCGATCACGGCGATATATTATAAATGTGTGATGTATGAACTTTGTAACGACAGTCTTTCTAACAGGTCGCACATAAACATGCATGGTCGCCATTGGAGCGCAATCCGAGCTTGGTAACCACGCCATGGTTGTATAATGAACTCCATAGACGCAGTTGGCATCCCACAAGAACATCATAGGCGCTCTGGGAGCCCAATGAGGACGTGGTGTTATATAACAACGGTGGTGAAATCATCGTCACATCGCCCTGACAACGCCATCAGGAGACCGCATGGTGGGTCTTGGCAGACACGCAAGGGTCGTGGTCAAGGCGCCGTGAAGTCACCCTTTCAAAAGTTACCATTTTCGAATCGTCTTCGCCACGCGTGTACGGTGCGTGTTCTACGTACACGGAGCTTGTCTCACGACGTTCAGGACTCCACACGTGCACCGCGTGATCGCCGCCTTCCAGGTCGGATCGCCGAACCTTGGCGTGTTTTAACATGCCCTAAACAAACGCCGTGACCATGGCGACCACATCACGATGGCTGGCGTTTCCACCACTCTAATACCACGCTCATGGCGACCTTGACTTGCTCTGGGTCTATTGCCCGTCATCGTAGAAGCCCAGTAAGGACGACAATCTAGTTTAATGGGGGTACTGATACAGGTTTGTGAAGATCTTTCATATTATAGAAAAGCTAAAACGTGTATTTACTGGAAACTTTCAAGCGCAAATTCAGTTTTGTCGCATACTCCGAATAGTCGGATGTCTGTTCGTTTAAAACCTTAGTTTTGATAACAATATTCTAACCACTTTTCTGTGAGGTAAGAAATACATCTCTCACATGATCTTGGTGAAAGGCCTACCTTGCTACTACATGTGCATACATTATACGTATACAAAGATTTAAATAATGTTATATTTGTTTTTATCCTTTCCCACATACAATAAATCTGTAACAGACGACTGTGAAGATAAACCGGGGAAATATAACAATATCATAAATTGATAAGAGTTGATGAAAAGAATAGATTTCTTCTTTTGCTACTATGTTTTGACTATGCGACTGTTGCAGATACGTCGAAATGCGCCTGTAAGCCTGAAAGGTTCTTGGCTTATTGCTACTACTTTGATGACATAAAATTGCCTGCGAGTAGAAGATAATAAAACACTAGTGTTGCTTTATTTTCGAAAATAGAAGTTGGAATACAACATGATCTAGCTATTTCTTTTCATTCACATTTTGCATGCAATAAAACATACCATTCTTTTCATTTTTATGTTTAAAGATACACCATGAAGACTTACTTTTTGGAGCAGATAGCAGAGCCCAAACAGCTCAGTCGGGTGTGACAGGGCCGACCTTATTGACGTTACGAACAGGGAGGATCTAGGTATGCCTGTGCCGACTTCCAGATTGTCGTTTGCTATTCACCGTTCAATCACTGTTCACTCGTATTCACGTGTTGTCTATTAGCTGTTCACTCACTATACATTTGCTGTTCACCCGCTATTCACTTGTTTTTCACTGGCTGACTACACTCACTGTCAATTCACTTTTTCGTCATTGTCCGATCGTTGTTCACTCGTTAGCCATACGCTTCTCACTCAATGTACGCTTGCTGTTCACTCGTTGTCCCCTCGCTTTTCAGTCTCTGTCGACTCGTTATTCACTCGGTGTCGATTCTCCTTTCACTCGTTGTTAATCCGTTGTTCACGTGTTGTGCATTCTCTTTTTACTCGTTGCCCAAGCGCTGTTCACTCGCTGTTCACTCGCTGTCCACACGCTATTCACTTGTTGTTCACCTTTAAGCTATTTGCAAACTTCTGGCGAAGCATTACTGCTGAAAGACATCGTGCAAGCATGCATGCTAATCTGAACCCTTCATCAAAGCCTCAAATGGTAGGTTTTTATGTGACTTGTCCCTTGATCAATGTCATCCTCTGACACGTGACTGCAGGATTGGCTTTGACAGAAAACGTCACGATTAAATAGGTCGAGGTCTAAGAATTCCAGGAAACAATTAAAGTCAACGACGGGCTTTAATCGCCAATCTACGTCGATTTACTTTTCTGTTTTTCACCATTTTCGATCACGATAAATGTCTGACCTTTAAGAGAATATCTTTCGCTATGCATAAAGCGTACTTTCATCATCAACTATTCAAAGAAACACGCAATAGCATTGCTTAAAAGGTATAATTATTGTTTTCTTTCTGCAAGTTCTAGAAAATATATCAATTTTGAAAAATGGCTTCGGAAGCTAAAAGTATGATAATTTACTTTTCCGGGAAGAAGACTGTGTTTTCTTGGAAAAGAATTGTACGTTAGTTGTAGACATGTGAAATATAGTTTTAACGTGTTATCTGTATCTGCATTATTTCCCCCACACACCAAACTTTCATCAGATGACTTTTTGAAAACATGTTGGTATGGGAGTTCTCTAAAAGTGGAAGTATAATCAGTTAATAAAGTTTATCACATCGTGGCAAAAGGGGAATTGCTCATCATTGAGATTAATTTCCGGATGCACAGGTTTATCTGCATCTGTACAGTTTTCAAAAGTATGTTTTCTCTTTTCGCACAGGCGGGTTTACATATATATGAGGATATTAACTAAACTCGATTATTGTTTAACGCTGATTTCAACAGTAGTTCGGTCATATCAGTTCGCCTGGTAAATTTTCTAACACCAGGTGCTGTATCCATAAAGATCACCGGGCATTACAAATTTCTTAAACCCGTAGATGTCCTGAAATTTCACCATTTTCTCCGTATTTTTAATATTCCTCAGAAATATTCCTACATTATTTTTGTTTCCCTAATTCTTAGTCAAACATGAATGGTGGAATTTATTTAATTAAATGACTAAATGTTAGTACATATAATGTAAACCCCAGCTGGACGAAGTGATTGTCATGCGCATGCTGTTTCGTTTCGTTCCTTAGGACGTAGCTTTGAAACTAACTAAGTTATAAGTTTAAAGAACTAGATAGACTTTAACGTCGCCTTTCCAGGTGAATACAACTGATGTTTTTAGTACTCCACACATTATTCGGTGCAAGCACACCTGCTGCTTTTCCACATCGACTGTTGGCACATTGGTGGAAGACGAATGGCGCTTGTCGTATTGACGTGTATAAAACGCCGGAGAGAATGTCGGCCGAGCTCGCGTTCGAACTCACAACCACTGGCTTGACAGACTGATCCGGGCCGACACATTCTGTCTCCGAGGGATAGAGGTATAGAGAAATGATTCATTAAACAGAAAATCCACAAGAGGCAAAAACTGTCTGTCCAGGTTAGGCTGCACGGCTTGTTTAGACTGATCCGGGTCGATACTTTACGCAGAGACCACAATGTAGGTTTCAGTCTCGCGAGACGGTTCATTAGTAAGTCACATTCTCATGCACCGATTGACGATTGTGTGTTTTATATACACGGAAAGGTATTGGATTTAACCAGGAATTAACAATATGCAATTTTTTAAAGGAGCCGTTACACGCGAAAACCAACAGTGTGGACTCAGCGTAAAGTATCGACCGAGACCAGCCTAAGCATGCCAAGTAGGCAAACCCGGACAGACAAATTTCGCCTCTTATGGATTTTCTGTTTCAAGAAGCATCACTTTATACTTCTTTTCCCCTGAGACGTACATGTAGTGTGGCAACCCGGGTTAGCCTGCGCTGATTGCGCAGGCTGATCCGGGTCGATATATTAAGTAGATTCCATAATGTTGATTTTCTCGTGAAACGGCTCAAATAGAGTAATTATCTGGCATGGTATGTTTGAGAATTATGTTAATAATAAATTATTTCTCGCAAATATTCATTTGTACCACTTCACCTCCGATAATGTTTGTTATGGAAATCCTCAGGGATTGGATGTTTATCGAAAATACACAGTGATCAAATATAGCTGACGTCTGGCGTTTAATCTTTTGATATGTTAATAACAAATTATCCGATTTCTCGGAAACGATCCGGTACATGTAGGTGTTTGGTGTAGAGAAACCTAGATACGAGACGATCCGGTACATGTAGGTGTTTGGTGTAGAGAAACCTAGATACGAAACGATCCGGTACATGTAGGTGTTTGGTGTAGAGAAACCTAGATACGAGAAGACCCGCGAAAAAACAAACAGTGTGGTATCTGCGTAAAGCATCGACCGGGATCAGTCTAAGCATGCCGCTCTGGCTTACACGGATTGACACTTTTTGCCTCTTGTGGATTTTCTGTTTCAGGAATCATAACTCTGTACCTCTATCCCCCTGAGACGGAATGTGTCGGTCCGGATCAGTATGCGCGGACATGGCAGGCTGATCTGGGTCGATATATTACGCAGATGGCATAATGTTAGTTTTCTCGCGGGACGGCTCATTTGAATTAAAGAAAACACTATCAGTTTTTGCCACGTACATGCTTGTTGAGCGTCTATGCAAAATAAACCTATTTGTAGATAGAGACGTTTTACTTTGTAAACACCCGAAATTGTGTAACATCATAAAAATAGGAATTATGGTTTCAACACTTCGTTTTGCCTAAGTTTACCGTTCAAAATGCGCCAATTGCAACTATGTAAACGGTATCAATGTGTGTATGACTTTCTTAATAACCATAATTGATTTTCTTTTGAACAGTCAAATAGAAAACCACACACACATTAATGAAATATACTTAAGTCGGAAAATAATAATAATTATACAAATTATTTGGACCGCCCTTTTTAATTAATTGTCATTTTACAGGGGCCATGTAAGACCCATAAGAAGCAACCGAACTGTCGAATTGCTCGGCAAAACCCGAAACGATCAAACCATATCAATCAACTTCAGATATGATTGTGTTAAACTATTGGGCGTACACTACTTACAAGAGGTACATGTATTAACGTAATATATGATTGTGTTAAACTATTGGGCGTACACTACTTACAAGAGGTACATGTATTAACGTAATATATGATTGTGTTAA
>JAUELF010266146.1:0-11090 GCA_031471495.1 Clinocardium nuttallii | reverse complement strand
GGCATGTCTAATTTTTCTCCTTGTGCTAAATTTCAAAGCATTACTACAGGAAGCCGCCTCCTGGCGGCTTCCAATGAGCTTTAATTATGACAATTGATTTTCAAAAGTCGATAATGTGTATACGGTCGTCATTAAACACAACGCTTTTTTAATTGAAGAGTCATCTGATTTCAGATTATTATGAAATTTAAAAAATAAAATGAAACATCTGGTTAAATTGGGTATATTATCTACACTAGATAAATTGTTTAAACCCTTTCACATACATCAAATCTGCAGAATACATCTTGGCAAAATAGAGAATATCTATATAAATTTAAGTTTAAAAATTGAATAGAAATGCCAGAAATGTGGCAAAAGCAACTTCTCCTTTTTAGCTCACCAGAGCACTAAGTGCTCAAGGTGAGTTATTGTGATCGCCTTTTGGCCGTCGTCCGTCGTTCGTCAAAAACTAGATCAAATTTAAGGAAAATCTTAGTATCTAGACCAAGTTCGAAACTGGGTTATGTCAGGTCAACATCTTGGTCACTAGGTCAAATTTAAGGAAAATCTTTATCACCCTGGAAGACACAGTTTTGGCTTGAGCATGTTAAAACCTTTTCAGAATGTCTGTCGTAGTGATATCTAGGCCAAGTTCGAATATAGGTCATGTCAGGTCAAAGACTAGGTCACTAGGTCAAATTTAAGGAAAATCGTTTTAACACTGGAAGCTACATTTTGGCTTGAGCTTGTTGAAAATGTGTCAGAATGTCTGTCTTAGTGATATCTAGGCTAAGTTCGAAACTGGGTCAATCTTGTTAACACTCTGGAAGCTACATTTTTGGCTTGAGCATGTTGATACTTCGAATATGGGGTTGGTCAGGTCAAACACTAGGTCACTAGGTTATTTGTATACAAATCTTGTTAACATGATAGAGATTCTATTTTTGACATGAGCAGCTTGATATTTTGTCAGAAACTTCGTCTTGGTGATAATTCCATTGGCATTGAAAGAGTTAAGTCTTTAAAAGACCGTTATCAGGTGAGCGATCCAGGGACTCACGGACCTCTTGTTTTTACAATAGTGTCTGCTACAAATGCGTATGTAGGTGGGAACCGTCTTAAGTTCTTCTTCCGTAGATGCGAAAGTGCCTTCTGGTTTCTGTGAAACGGTTAGGATTAATTTACTTGGAAAGCAGCTCACAAGGTACAAGTATTATTATGTTTGAATATTTACTCTTCTCGAAATATTCAATATTTACATATAGGGTAAAATACTTGATACATTACAATCACAGATGCATGTATTTCATTTTATTCAAATAAATAGAAAAAAATATATATAACGTTGTTATCTGCTTCTTTTTTATGGTTCATCCATTGCAACGCATGCTTCTCTGCCTTCCAATTCATTAAAGATTTATACTATTCAAAGACCCTTTAGATTTTAAAACAACAATTTTTAGAATTTAGCATTATAACAATTAAGCCGTCCCGCCAGAAAACTAACATTATTGCCTCTGCGTAATATATCGACCCAGATCAGCATGCGCAGACTGATCCGGGCCGAGACATTCCGTCTCAGGTGGATAGAGGTATAGAGTAATGATTACTGAAACAGAAAATCCACAG
The DNA here is from genome assembly GCA_031471495.1 of Clinocardium nuttallii. Lineage (NCBI taxonomy): Eukaryota > Metazoa > Mollusca > Bivalvia > Cardiida > Cardiidae > Clinocardium > Clinocardium nuttallii. The sequence goes on along the minus strand of JAUELF010266146.1, from coordinate 9,479 downwards.
GAGGCAACAGCATGCTTAGGCTGATCCAAGACCATGGACCACAATGTTGGTTTTCTCGCGGGACGGTTCAATTCTGTTGTATCGTATCAAATAAATAAAGTGCGACATTTAAATTGATTCAACTGGAAAAGGAAATAAACAATGTTCGACTATTGGATATATATTTGTTTCGAGAGGCGACCTGCAGGATGGTGCGACATTTATTGAAGCATCCATGATATACAAAGACCCTATCAATTTAACATCATCACAAAGTGAACAGCGGTTATACTCATTCAGTGGGAAAACGAGTTAAAATGTTTCAAGTTGGAGTTATTGTTTTATAGAGAGGCATCATCCCATTGGTGTAACTTAAAACAATAACTGAGCCGTTCCACGAGAAAACCAACATTGTGGACGCTGCTTAAAGTATTGACTCGGAATAGCCTTAAGCATGTCGCGTAAGCTTACCCGCAAAGACATTGTTCGACTCTACATCTCTATCCCACCGAGACGTAATTTGTCGAACCGGCAGGCTGATCTGGATCGATACATTACGCAGAGTCCATAATGTTACCGGGGAACGGCTCAATCAACTTCATCATAATTACTGTTTGAATGTATAACCATTGTATTAAGATGTATGTCAGCTATTTTGATCACCCCCTGTCCGTCTGTCTGTCCGTCCGTCAACGTTTAGCTTTAAACATCATCTCCTCTTAAACCATAGGACAAATTTCATCCAAACTTCACAGGAATGTTCCTTTAGTGGCCCTGTTTCAAAATTGTTCAAAGATTTAAATTCCTTCGATAACTTTGGTTGCCAAGGCATCAGAAAGTGATCAAAGTGTCCAAACTTCAAAAATCTTCTTCTCATATTCCAATATCATTTGGTAGAAATGTTCCTTGGGTGACCCTTAACAAAAATTGTTCAAGCCATACTTATTGGTTGAAAAGCATGGCAGACCGGCGGCAGGGCAAAATTTGAAAATTTGAAATTTCCATTTGTCTGACTTTAAGCAAATTGAATAGGAATTTCTAACTTCATTATTCCGCTTCTTAATTTGTTCAAGCTGTATTGATTGGTTACACAATTATAGCAACCAGGCCTCATAAAAAAAGGGTAAATTTAACTTTTAGCTACAAATGACAACGGTCAACGCCTACCAATTCCACTGGATCAATTTCAACTTAACTTCATAGGAATGTTCCTTTGTTGGTTCTCTTTAAAATTGTTCAAATACTTAGATTCTGTGTAGATCTTTGGTTGCTGCGGCATCAGGTAGTGAGAAAAATACGCAAACTTTAAATTTATTTTCATTCATAATCTGCTTGTCCTATTCAAAGATAATTTAATAGAAATGTTCTTTGAGGGACCATCTACAAAACTGTTCAAGCCATATTGATTTCATTGAAAAACAGGGCAGCAAGGCGACATCATGAAAGGTGCAACATGACAAAACTCTTGTTAAGATTTCAATGTACAAATGGCCTTAACAGTGTCCACTCCTTGCAGTTTCATTTGCCCCCCTGATCAAATGTTCCAAGATATTTGCAGTTAAATATTTTCTACTGATTTACAATCACTCAGGTGATCGATTTAGGGCCATCTTGACCCTCTTGTTTACAAGTGCTGTCTTACAAGAGCTGTCCGTAAGACAGCGCTCTCGACTTCTTAGTGCTTGCCAATAAAACAAAACATCTTGCAGAAAAGGCAAAACAAAAACTACAAAAATCCTTGATAAAGTAACCTTGTCTTGCTACAGATGGGGGTCGTGATGTTAAGCAAGTGTTTCAAGTTTCACACCAGTAACCTAAAGGGTAAATGAAATCTGGGATTTTACTCAGATTTAATGTATTTTCAACGCAAGTCGAAAACGGGTCACCATTCTAACAACTCTCAGAGAGTTGTGTACACTTGTCTTTTGGTGGAGGTATTGATGGTAAATAAGCGTTGAAAGTGTATTAGCTATTGCTCGAATGGTTTTGAAAACTAGAATGGAGTGCTCCGCGGAGCACGTGTGTCACCTGCACCTGCTTATTGAAAGTGTGACGGACAGACAGTCGGACGGACGTACTTATGTGAGAGTACCTGTGGGGTTATTTCGTTTGATGTATGTGTGTGGGTTGCAACCCACAAGTATGCTATTCATTCCGTAATTACATCCCTTCAACGGAATGAATAACATTACTATGCAAATAAAGATTACCCGTTATAAGAAAAAACACCTACTTATCTAAGTGTCTTTATAAGGGTGGTGTGTGTGTTTTAAGAAAAACACCTACTTATCTAAGTGTCTTTATAAGGGTGGTGTGTGTGTTTTAAGAAAAACACGCACACCACACGTACTCTCTACGCCGGACAAAAAAAAGTGGGATGGTACGATAAACCTAACCAAAATTCTAAATCGGGAACGGGCCAAAATTATTACAAAAACCTCGAGAGAGTTATGTTCTCTTGTCTGTTAATAAAGGTAATGATAGAGAACTGCAAGTTTTAAAGCAATATCTCTAATAGTTTTGAAAAAAGTGATGTTGTACGAAAAACTTAACAACATTTCCAAGTCTAAAAAGGGTAATAATTCTTACTAAAACCTAGACAGAGTTACATGTGAGTACTCTTGTCTGTTGGTGGAGGCTATGATGGTGAACAATAATTGTAAGTTTCATAACAATATCTGTAATGGTTTTGAAAATAATTGAGGTGGTACAAAACAATTAACATATTTTTGACGCCAATGCCCAGGCAAAGGATAGCTTGCATTTTCTTCGAAAAGGCAAATGAATGTTCAAGTAGGAGAACTTCTAGAAAACATTGTAGGAAAAGGGGAAACTGCTATTACCAATTATTGTCCTTCATTATGGTGAAAAGGAATAGAAGTATGAAAACATATAGATTAGTTCAGTGATTGATTAAAAGCTGCATATTTGAGTTGCATTTTTCCTCTTTATTTTGATATTCGAGTAAAACTGAAGGTTTTGTTTTAGGATTTGCTGTATGCAAAAATTCTTTTTAAACTGCATTAAGTTGAAAAACATTGACTCCGAGGCAAAGTCACACCACCTGAACAAAAGGTCCAGGGTTCAATTCAATCCATTGATATATATAATGCAATTGAAACGTTTAAAATTAAAAACATTGACTACAGAAATTTGTAGCAACGGTGTTTGATTTTTTTTGGAAAACAGATAATTTGCTCATAATATGCAATGTTTCTTTTGCCAACAATAGTTAGTTCTCTTAGTAAAATTATATTCACCTGTTTTTTTTCTTACCTATATTCTTTCTTTCAAAGGCTTTTGAATCCGGAAGATTCTAAATTAAATACATCAAATAGGGAATTGGATTTACAAAATATAAAATATCAAAAAATAACCACTATGTTATTGTCTGTTTTTCAGTTTAATGTAAAATAATATACAAATATGTACATATAACTTCTTAATCCGCCATTATCCAGGTATATAAAAGTATATATACAAACAAAATGCTATCACAGAATCTCTTAAAAGTTTTCCCCACTGTTAACCTTAAGCTCTTCCACTTCTGGCCTGTTCGATTTTACGTCTCACTTGATTACAGTGAAGGGTGAGTTCAGCATGCTGCATTTTCAAATGTTCCAGTTTATCTCGTGAGTCGTCGCCCTCATCTTTCCGTTCCTCAAAGTCCCTTAACAATGATTCATTTCCTAATAAACCACAGTTCTGACGTAGTCTTTGATTGTCTATTCTTAGTGCATCTCTTGCTTGTTTTGTACGTGATAAAATGTCTCTTTTCTGAAATAATGTACAGAAATTTCTCATCAGTCGCAAGAACATATTGTATCAGGTAAGTAGCGATTAACCCTTTCCCACCAACAAATCTGCAGCAGACGTATTTGAAACTTTTTTTTTCTTAAATATTGAAACTTAAGAAATTATATGTAATCTCAATAAAAATGTATAAAAAATATTGTGGCAAAAGGAGAAATTGCTCATCATGAGCAATTTCTTCTTTTGCCACAATGTTTTCAAAATTCGCCTTCTGTAGAGGCGTCAGACACCCTCTAAATGTTGGAAAGGGTTTTAACCCTATCCCTCATATGACAATTCTGCAGCAAATGACTTTGAACGTATTTTGTCAAAACAAAAAAAATCTCCATAATTGAATGGATAACCTATGACAAAAAGTGGAAGAAAACAGTGTGTCAAAAGGAGAAATTGCCCGTTTTGTGCAATTTCTTCTTTTGTCACTCTGTTTTCAAAATAACATCTGCTGCAGAGGCATCAGAAAGCATCTATATGAGGGAAAGGGTTAAAAGACAAGACAGTTACAGAGGACTTGATTAAGCTTGATCCAGACAGACTGTTTCAACCCTCACTGTCCCCCCTACAACAAATCTGCAGCAGATGCTTTTGGAAACATCTAGGAAAAATTATGGTAAATCTCTGGAAATTAGAGTATAACATTTTTAGTATAGTTGAAAACATTGGGGCAAAATAAAACTTAAATTGTTGAATATAATTTAAAATATTGTGGCCAAAAGGAGAAATTGCTCATGGTGACCAACTTCTCCTTTTTGTAACAATGTTTTAATATGACTGTTGTAGATGTACCATGATGTGTCTGTAGTTTGAAAAGAGCTTGATCTCAGTCAGCCTTTTTTAAATGACATTTTATTGGGACTAATATCGGACCACATTGCCCAGCCAAAAGTAATCGGAAGTATACATTTCTACAGACTTTTGGCTGCAAATTCCCCTTTTAACCCTTTTGTAGACACAATTTGACACATTTGCAGCAGATGATATTTAAAAACTTTGTGGAAAGGAGAAAGTGCTCATTTTGAGCAGTTTCTCCTTTTGTCACAATGTTTTCCACTCATGTTCTCATTATATACTTTCTTCTAAACATTTTGGACCTTATTGCTTCGCCGATTTGGCATCATTTAAAGTTGCATTAAAGATCTATTTATAACATATGTTTGGGCAGTGAAGATTCTTGTAAGACTGTGCATATGCACAAGCTCATCCCAATCTTCACTGTATGCTGTTGCATCAAGACCGGAAATTCCAAACTGAGGTGCTCAGCCTCATATTTGTTGACACTTTTAAGAGGTTATAAAGAGGAAAATGAACACAAAATAATTTTCACATAGGAATTCAAACTCATTATGAGAAAAAAGGATGTATTTTTATCATTATCAAACAAATTCTAATATCCACTGCAAGGGTGCCAAAGCCAGGATATACCAGCACAAAAGGCTGTATTATTATAATTTTTAAAGAATTCTTATAAGCACTGTAAAGATGCCAAAGCGAGGATACACCGGCAAAAAAGGTTGACAAAAAAGGCATACCTGAGCAACGTCCACCTCAACATCTCGAAGGTTTCGCTTCTGCACTTGGTTCTCCGCTTGAACATACTGCAGCTTTTCTTTTAGGTGGGTAAGGACTTGCACAGTGCTTGTAATCTTCTTACGCAGCTTCAACAATTCCTGCAAAATATAGAAAATTGTGTTGTAATCAAACTAATTAATGATAGACCAAGATCCATTTTCACCATTCATTCAAAAAGCAATAAAATTATTAATAATCCTAGAATATTCTAAAATTTGAAATACAAATAAAAACAACATAAAATTGAGAAATTTTCCAATCCATTCAGTTCTGTTCTGCTCATGCCTGAGAAAAAACAACCCCATGCTATTTGTGACAAGTGTGGATAAAGATCAGGTTGTTGATTGTGACTGTTTATCAGATGTTCCTGGAATTTATTTGAGAACTATACAGATTAAGATCACACTGCATGGGTATACAGTCATGTTTTATCTGGATTTACCGTTGTGCGTTATGTACTCTGCGGGATTTTTTCTGTACAATAGCCAAGAGATCAAGTTAAGGCACATTTTTCATGCTCTAAAATCCTTATCTGAATCTCAATCCCATTGGTGCGGTGACTTCAACAAATTGTCTCAGGGACATAAAGTTTGATTGAGTGATTAAGAGAGATATTTAGGGAAAAAGACCAGTTTACTCTTCCTTATCTAGTCCTTGTGTCATTCATTTGAATACCAATGTATTACGTACCTCGTTTCTTTCCTCAATCTTTTCATTATATGTCTGATTTTCAATTTTCAGCTGTTCAAAGTCTATAAGATGTAAACCTTCTGCCAGCTCCTCCTTTGACTTAAGTTGATGTTCTTTTTTCTTCAGCCTGTTCTTTAATTTAATATTTTCTAAACGCACATTAACCACTTCGGATTCTTTACGATTTTCAGCAGCCAAGTAAGATTCAATATCCTGAAAACAAATAAAACAAGACAGCGGTTTAAGTTTTTCTAAACTGGGCCTGCATATTTTCCTGATACAGTTTACTTTTGTCGACATTGCAGTAGACTTTCAATCTTTCTTTCTTAAACGCTTTGCTTATTGTTTAATAAGGCCTTAATGTTGATTTTCTAGCGGGACGGCTCATATTCCAACAGTCTTGACTGGTTATCTGACTACCTAATAGAAGATTGATAAGTAGATCATTGACTCAGTGGCAAGCAGTGCAGATCCTAATCAGAATGGGTGAATGCAGGTTCATCCAATTCTACAATGGTAGCAAATTTTGGAAAGCCTTTTTTATGGCATTTACCCTTTCCCACATATATACACATTCTGATGCCTCTGCAGCAGACAACTTTCGAAAACATTGTGACAAAAGAAGAAATTGCTCAAAACAAGCGATTTCTCCTTTTCCCACAATGTTTTCAATTTTTTTCAGTAAATATACCTTTATTTATAGGGATTTCCTATAATTTTGTCCACATGTTTTCAAAGTCATCTGTTCAGATTTGTTGTATGTGGGAAAGGGTTAAAGCTTAAATACATGAAATAGACAAACAATATAAACTCATTCACCTTTGGCGGTATAGGTCGCCCCGACCTACTGTTCAAAGAATTAAGAGCAACTTGTTTCTTGAATTCCATGAATTTTAATCTCTCTTCATCCACTCTTTCTTTCTTTTCTTCACACCTGGATTTCAGGTCTGTTATTTGATGTTTGTAGTTGTCTCTTTCCTGCATATCTTGCCGTCTCAAGTCTTCAAGCTGGGCTAAAAAGGGAAAATATAAACATTATACCAATTCACAGAACATTTTTATCAAAGGCTGAGTGCTAGTTAAGCTTGAAAATGAAACATTTCCAACATGTAGTGGATGACCTTTGAAAACATTGTGGCAAAGGAAGAATATGATAAATTTCTCATTTTGTCACTAAGTTTTAACTTTATTCAATAATTATTCTTTCATTTATGGAGAGTTTCCTTTTTTCGACTAGATGTTTAAAAAGTTGTCTGCTGCTGATTCGTTGTATGTGGGAAAGCTGTTATCACATAAACAAAAATTACTTACGGCTAGCCCCTTACCAATCTTGAAAATGCAGTTTCTGGTGAAAATTTATCGAGGGCTTGGCGTGAAACGGTTGTAACTAAAAATCTATCTTGAAAATGCTGGTTTAGGGGCAATTTTGACCCCTTTGTAAAAACAATGCAAATTTAGGTGCCATTGCTCAGAACGAGCAATGGTACCTTAATTTCCATTGTTTACCAAGAAAAATGATTTAACGCTTATAAAGACAATTTTAGTTACAACCTTTTCACGCCAAGCCCTCGATATCAAAATCCAGCATGGATATAAGAGAAAACATTCCTAGTATAATCTTGAAACATACCCATATATTTAAGGTATCTTTGTTCTTGGTCTGTAACATTTTTATCATACTCTTGTCTGCTCTCATCGGCTTTCTTCTTTCTAAAATATTCTGCTAGTTTGTGTTGAAGTTGATAATTCTGTTGTTGAAGCTGCTCTCTTTCTGCAATAGCTTGCTGCAAGGTGACAGGAAAATTAATCAGTCCCCTGATGCGGATTTGTTTAAACAAGTCATCAATTTCATACACACAACTGGAATCCATTATGAATGGATAGACAGCTGTGATGCAAAAATTATTTGAAATTGTATGGAATTATTACTATAGCAAGGGAGATAATTATGTACAACAATAAAAAGTTAAATAGTTCTTGTAACTCGGTAACATGACAACAAGGCAGATAACTGTGTCCCTTGGTAATTTGCAACAATAAGGGAGGTAACTTGACTGAGTTATATGTATGGCTGTGTAACTGTAGCAAGGGAGATAATTATGTACAACAATAAAAAGGCCAATCATTCTTGTAACTTGGCAACATTAACTGTGTCCCTTGATAATTGGCAATAACAAGGGAGGTAACTTGACAGAGTTATGAATGGAGGTATAACTGTAGCAAGGGAGATAATTATGTACAACAATAAAAAGGCCAATAATTCTTTTAACTTGGTAACATTAACTGTGTCTCTTGGATATTTTGCAATAACAAGGGAGGTAACTTGACAGAGTTATGTATGGATGTATAACTGTAGCAAGGGAGATAATTATGTACAACAATAAAAAAACCAATAATTCTTGTAACTTGGCAACATTAACTGTGTCCCTTGGTAATTTGCAATAACAAGGGAGGTAACTTGACAGAGTTATGTATGGATTTATAAATGTAGCAAAGGCCAGTAATTCTTATTTATAACTTGGTAACATGATAACAAAGGCAGAACGTTGTGTCCCTTGGTAATTTGCAATGATAAGGGAGGTAATGTGACAGAGTCATATACCCTTGTCTGTTGATGGATGTAATGCTTCTGATCAAGTATTGTAAAATTCAAAGGAATATCTCTAATGGTTTTGAAAGAAAAAGAGGTGATGCATTAACCTTAACATAATTTCTAAGTTGAAAAAGGATCATAATTCTTACCGGTACATACAATTTGACAGAGTTAAGTGTTCTCTTGTCTGTTGACAGAGGTTATGACGGTGAACAAGTATTGGAAGTTTCAGAGCGATATCTCTAAAGTAATGGTTTTAAACAAAAGTGAGGTGGTACAAAAAAATAAACCAAAGGGGGACGCCAATGCAAATGATGCGAGTAGGACAATAGCTAGACTTTTTGAAGATGGGCAGAATTTTGCAAGCGAGTATTTCTGAGATAACTGCTGGGAGGTTTGTAGTTCATACACCTTTGATATGCACAATGAGTTTAACATTTTTTGCAGGATATCACAAGAAAATTGAAATTGTGCCAGCTGCATAATCCATAATATAATACCTAAAATAACACACATGTTATGTTATACTGAATTTGATTGACTGACAACTTGTCAAATCCCAACAAATGAAGTATCGCCTCAGTGGTTGAGTTGAAAAGTGATTGCTTCTGGTGTGGGCAGTAGCAGGTTTGATTCCGGCCAGGTCATAATATTTTTTATCCAGTTGCAAAATAAAACTAGAAATATCACTGAAGGTGATGAATACCCCCAGCTGGTGCCTGACACAATAATGTATGAGAAATTCAAGGGGCCATAACTCCTTTAAAAACTAGGCTTGGTATCAATGATTATTGTGAAGTTATATTGAATTCTGATCAAGGGTTGCTGAGAAATAGTG
>JAUELF010266136.1:0-11090 GCA_031471495.1 Clinocardium nuttallii | reverse complement strand
TCTTAATGCATATTTTACTTCTATTTCGACGATAGATGATACTGCTGCATCTCTACCCGTTTTCTCCCATAGCACAGACAAACGTCTTTCTAATATTATTATTTCTGTTGTTGATGTTGAAGGTATTATTAATTCTTTGGATGTTAACAAAGCTGTTGGGCATGACCAAATAAGCCACACATTGCTTAAATCCACAAAGCATAGCATTTCAAAACCTTTATGCAAGCTTTTCAACAAGTCACTAGAAAATGATTGTTTTCCAAATAAATGGAAAGAATCAATTGTTATACCCTTACTTAAAAAGGGAGACAAGTCTAACGTAAATAATTATCGACCAATTTCTTTGTTAAGTTGTATTGGTAAACTCATGGAAAGATGTGTTCACAAATGCATTTACAATTATCTTAACCTATATGGCTTGATATATGAAAAACAATCAGGTTTTCTGACAGGTCATTCCACAACTCACCAATTATTAGAAATTTATCACCAAATTGTTACGTCTATAGATTCTAAACAAAACTTATGTATGATATTTTGCGACATCTCAAAAGCATTTGACAGAGTCTGGCATAAAGGTCTTCTATTTAAACTTAACCAACTAGGAATATGTGGTTGGATTGAAGACTATCTGAAACACAGACAGCAATCAGTGATCGTAGGCACAAGCACGTCAAGGTCGATAGATGCTGGTGTACCGCAAGGCTCTGTTCTTGGTCCCTGTTATTTTAGGTAATGTAAATGACATATCTGAAAACCTCCTTAGTATTTCTAGACTATTTGCGGATGATACCTCACTTGCTTGCTCCGCCAGTTCAATCGACGATATTGAAGGTATCCTAAACCATGATCTACTTGTTATTTCTGATTGGGCAAAGAGGTGGTTAGTAACATTTAATCCGAACAAAACCGAAGCTCTGATGTTCTCAAATAAAAGTTCTCATAAACCTCATTTAATTGTTAATGATATTCCAGTTCAGTTTGTCGAAAGTCATAAACATATCGGCCTGACTTTTTCTAGCAATGGTAAATGGCGGGATCACATGCATCAATAACTAACTCAGCGTCCAAAGTCCTTGGCATGATGAGAGCTGTTAAATTTAAAATTTGTCGCGATTCTTTAAACCAAATATATATATCCTTCCTTCGACCAACTCTCGAATATGCTTCTGTAGTTTGGGACAACTGTACTTCTGCTGAAAAAGACTCTCTTGAAAAAATCCAAACTGATGCTGCCCGAATAGTAACGGGTTTAACACGGTCTTCTTCACTTGTGAACATTTATAATGAAATAGGATGGTTAACACTAAACGATAGACGCAAATATCAAAAACTCGTTTTAACGTACAAAATAGTAAACGGTCTTACGCCAAACTACTTAGCCGACATATTTCCTTCTTCCGTAGCTGAAGGAATGAAGAGAACTAGACATTACAAAATGAACACGCCTATAACCTATTAGAAAGAGTTGTCATAAATCAATATTAACTGTCCGCTACGCCCCTTACCTTATAATATTATCATCAAGTAATATTATTGACCACTCCAGCGGGTTTGGGGTGGAGGTATTTCTCGCATTAATGAATTTTACACACTGTGTGTCATTTATTGCCGTGGCAATATGTGTCGTATGTATTTGTTTTCCCCATATTTGATTCATTTATGACATTGTAACTGTTTCATTGCATTTTGATGTTTACCATAATTGTTGTGATTATGTTACATCATTGGATATACTTGTCAGGTACTGATATGTGAGCAGTCTTGTTTTGTCCGTCATTTATTTATTAAATGGCCTTTTCAATATCGATTTGGTGTTGTTCATTTATTTTAAATTGAATTAAACAAGCGATCCCTTCAGTGTCAATCATAAATGTTATAGCCGAACATAAATTAAGTTTGGCCTGAATATTTTGAAATCCAATGAACTGAAACTTTAGAGTACGGCCAACACTGATTTGGTGTCCTATCACCTCATTTGTTATCAACCCTAAATAAAAAACAGATATACACTTTAACTTTTCCTAAAGGTGACACAATGCCCATTCAGATCTTCTTGGCACTATTAGAGAGTTTGACGGGTATCAGATTGTGGCTTGCTGAGGCATGTAACTTGTGAATTCTTTAATAATTCCTAACGGTGACTCGCGATCGATTTTAATCATTGGATCCATACAAACGCGTTATACGGGAACTCCAGTGTGGTGCTTTAGCTTTTTCTTCCTTTTCCTTTTACTTATTCTCTTCTTTTTGAGTGTCTCTTTTTCCTCTTTCTATCTTCCTCCTCATCATCTGGTACAATCTGTGAGGAAAGAAATATGAGCCTTGAACAATATATATCACTGGGGCTATTTAGGCTGAACAGCAGCCTCAGTATTCCAGATCTTGATACGTATGGTATCAGTCCAAAACAGGACCCTGTCTCATAACAGTGTTGGCCATACTCTAAGGTTTCAGTTCATTGGATTACAAAAGATTCAGGCCAAACTGAAATGAAGGTTCACAACATTAACCATTATTCACATACAAGAACTCTGCAACAGATCACCGTGAACACAAGAAGGCAGCAATCTGGAAAAACTCTATGAATGAAAGAAAATATAGTTATTGAAAATAGTTGAAATAATGTTTCTACTGCAGATGTATCAAATTGCAATTACATGTGGGAAAGGGCTAGGAACTTACCACAATAACTACAAATGAATACCTTATGTTCAAGTTGCGTCTGTTCCATAAGCTGACCCAATGTTGTTTTAACATCATCTTCTACCAGTTTGGTCAATTCATCAACCCTAAATAAAATAAAAACTATAACTTTTGACTTAATGCCCATGTACTATAAGAGAGTTTGAGAGAAGAGTTTAACAAAGCATGACTGATATTAATGAAATATATTTCCTAGACATCGTATGAAACATGCAATTACTATGTAACGCGTTTTAAATATTAAATTATTTTGAGAAATGAAGGACCTCTCTCCTCAAATGGCATGTACAATATGCAATATGCTGTAAAAGTGAATGAATAAGTTGCGAATGAAAAGTGTTGATAGTATGGCAAAGCCAGAATATTGTTCATTGAATTTACTAGTTCACACTCCAGGATTTCTCTTAAGCTCCTGCATTAGATGACTATTGAAAATAGTGTGGCAAAAGGAGAAATTGCTTAGAACAAGGAAGTTCTACTTTTGCCACAATGCTTTCATTTATTGCGATTTTATAAATGTTGTCTGAATGGTATCAAGGTCATCAGTTGCAGATTGTTTTTATGTGGGGAATGTTTAAATGGACATGTCCACTCGAAAATGTACAAGTTTGCTTTTCTGAATTGTTTATGCATAGATCAGGCTGTACATTTACTCTGTCTTATCAGAGTTTACAGATATTAGCAGAAGCTTTTAACAAGCTCGTGTAAATAGTATGTACACTGTTTAGATCTGGATCTACACTGTTTTCACAAACCAACTTATACCTTTATCAATGAACAGAATCGAATGTTGATAATGACTTATTTCTTACTACAATGAAAGCTTTACTTTTCAATTTATTTTACCATTTCCCACATACAAACTATCTGACTGAACATATATTGCCAAAAGGCATAGAAAATCTCAAACCTTAAGTGTTTTTAAATTATTTGAAAAGAGTGGAAACGCTTTGTGGCAAACGTAAGAAATGCTTATATAAGCAATTTATCCTTTTGCCACAATATTTCCAACAGCCAACTGCTGCAGATCAATAACAATGAATATTAATGTGAAAAAGGAAAATGCTGCCTTTGCAATAGGCCTTGGAGACCTCTAACCTTTTCTGAAGTTTATCTAATGTCATTTCTATTCCAGACATTTCCTCAGCTTTCTCCTCTCTCAGGTAATTCATCATCATCTCTTTTTCAAACAACTGTAGACACTCCAATTGGTGTTTAGCAAACACTTGCTCTGCAAAACAACATCTATAATTTCAAATCGATCGTAACAAGCAAAGTCAATCCTGATAATACAGGTTTTGCGAAAAGCATTTTCAAAGATCACTTGAATTGATCCTAAATATTGATGACTAATGAGACTACATGCACATTGAATAAAGGTACGCACCTAGACAAAAGCAACGAAGCCTGATTGCATGAGTTTGCCATTTCTGGAATCACCTGTATCAAGATGGTTTGCATCTTATTTAATATTCTGTCTTCAATTGATTTTTCGGAGAATGTCATTTTTAACAGTATTTCAGTGATAGCACTATGACAAGTTATTCTAATATATGCTTCCTGGCTTTCTGGCACATGTACTCCACACAACTTTCTCCTCCAGCAACTGCCTACCTTCCCTATTAGGACAATTAAGCCTTTTGGTGAAAACACAAAAGATCCTTGTCAAATTGACGTGTCAATCATTTAAAAGTATAAATCAGTGAGCCATGGTTCAAACACACCAGAATGATAGCACTCAACGTTATTGACTGGAGTGATAGCACTTATCGTTATTGACTGAGCTATATTAGATAAGATTAAACATATATATGCACTTAATCCTTTCCACATGCAGATGCAATGAGATGCAACTGCAGCAAACACATTTTGAAAACACTATGGAAAAAGGCATAATCTATTGTTTCTTTTGCCAAAATGTTTTCAGATTTACTGAATAATTATAGTTTCGTTATAGATATTTTCCATATGTGTTGCCTAGATTTTTTCGAAAATCAACAACTGCTGACGTTTTGTAATTATTGGGAAAGGGATAAACACATACACAATTGAATGGACAGAGGTAACCTAAACTGAGTGCACATACACAGAACAGAGAACTCACCATTTTTCTGTTTAGAACAGGAAGTCTTCTGCCATATCCAGCGAATGATAAGAAATATATGTTGAATGATACTGAAAGGAGGAACCAGCTGTGTTTTACATTTGAATTCCATCGCAAGAAAGTAGCGCTGAAACTTCCATATCATGTTGGAATTCTCTTCCACTGTGTGAAACACGTGACTGTAGTAAAGGTAAATATTATAACTACAAAAAAAACCAAGCAATTTCTTCTTTTCCCACAATACCCTAAAATTAAAGAGTTAGTGTTTAACACATCCCCAAATACAACTAAACAGCAGCAGGCGACGTTAAAAATATCTTATAAAAAATGTGAACAATCTCTATAAATAATTGTCAACTAATTTAATAAAGTTGTAAACACTGTGGTAAAAGTAGAAATTGCTGCCTCAGATGCTAGAAAGTCGATTCGTGCGCGGCTGTAAGTTGTTGTTTGTTGTGTGTAATACTGTGGCGAGAAATCAACAGTAAATAGGGATATGACTGGAATACTAAAACATATAGAAAATATCTTAAAATGAATGAAACATTTGAAACAAATGTTGGCAGAAAGAACAATTGCTCGTTTCCGTCAAATTGTTCACCAAACTGGGAAGGAACAAGTACAATGTATTTAAAGATCATAAATAGATCAATTTTCAAAAATATACAATGAATAAAAGATTACAAACCTAAAGATAGCAATGAGCAAATTAAGAAGCAGTATATTTCCAACCAGCAGATAAACCATAAGTAAAACTGGAACCAGCCAATGGAATGTTCTACAGTCTGTGGAACCAGCATCACAGGACTCATCAGCTTTATAAAGAAATATTTAAAAAACATATTGATATCAATTTAATTCATATAATTTATTTTTATGATGAAGATGACTTCTCGCATTTCTGTATAAAACTTCTCCTAAACCCTTTCCTACCAGCAGACATTTTTTGAAAAAATATTGTGGCAAAAGAAGAAACTGCTTATGAAGCACACCCTTTGAAAGTGTAGCGCCTAAAAGAGTTTTAGCAATATATTCATAACATTAAATGCTATCAAAGTTAGATGTCATTAAGACCCATATCGCTAGAAGTGGAACATATACTAACAGTATAACCTATAAAAACCAGCTACAGCTAAGGCACACACAACTCTTTCCAACATACAAATGCTCAATGACACTTCTGCAGTAGACACATATTGAAAACATTTTGACAAAAGAATAAATTTAGCAAATCAAGAAAAGTTCTCCTTTTGCAACAATGTTTTCAACTTTTTCGGTAGTTTTACCTTCATATATAGAGATTTTCAAAGTCGTCAGCTACTTATTTGTTTTATGTGGGATAGGACTTAAAACTCCATTATTCTCCCACGACGGTTCTTTTTTGTAGAAGACAACTTTTGTAAACATTTTGTGACAGAAGGAGACATAATTAGCAATTTCTTCTTGTGTTACAATGTTTTGAACTCTTTTCAATTATAGTTCTTTTGAAGAGATTGTCCATGTTGTTGTATGACTGTTGACAGCGGGAAAGGGTGAAGAGGAACACTAGTTCTCTGCCTCTGCTCAAAAAGTGCTCTTGCGAGGTTGCAATTTGTTTTAGACAATAGGCTATATCCATCACTTGTATCAGGGAGTATTGTATTAAGGTGAGAATGAAACTGCAAGGAGTACAATACTTTATTTAAGGTACAGTATCTGTAAAGGACATTTCAACTAAACAATATGGCTTGAACAAAATGTGTAGAGGGTTATGAGGGAATATTTCTACCAATTTACCTTAAAAACAGACAAGCATTATCACAAACATAGCATTTTAAAGTAGTGTTATTTTGTCCTCTTGTCTGATTCGGCATCTTATCCAACCAACCAATATGACTTGAACACTTTTCTTTCAAATGATCTTGGAAATGTACAATCAAATTCAGACGATTTTGTTTAAGTTTACCATTATTACCTCTTGTTGATACAACAGCAACCAAAGTCCTGAATATAATGTAAATCTTTGATTTGTTTAAGATAGGAGCCACCTATTGAATGTTCCTGTGAATAAAAAGAGTACCAACAACTTCAGATTAGTGGGTTGGAATAGATGCCGGGTATATAAAACTCATATGACACTCACTTGCAATAGCATCTAGTTCTATCTCCCCATACAGTTGCCAGTACGGAAAGTAAATCACATCTATTAGAATAGCCCAGCTTGGACTCCTCTCAACGTACAGCAGCCCTTGACTAGCGACACCATACGCCAACAGAAATACGAACAGGACCATTATAAACATGCGTAACTCATTGCCCTGAAAATGCGAAC
Source organism: Clinocardium nuttallii (assembly GCA_031471495.1). Classification (NCBI taxonomy): domain Eukaryota; kingdom Metazoa; phylum Mollusca; class Bivalvia; order Cardiida; family Cardiidae; genus Clinocardium; species Clinocardium nuttallii. The sequence continues at coordinate 3,969 of JAUELF010266136.1, read as the reverse complement.
ATGTGTTTAAAGTAATTAGCCTATTCAAGGCTGAATCTGTTGGCTGCTCAACTCAACATTGTTATCTTGTAAGTCTCCCTCTCAATGCAAAGCTAGACTAGTTGATAATTAAAGATTAGCATTGAAAGTGTCAAAACATAATTATGAGATGAACTCTTGAAAGCACCCATAAAGCACATTTAACCCTTGCAATACTAGATCACCCTATACCACATACATGTAGTCTGATCTAGATCAAAGGAAGCTTCCAACGAACTGTGTATAGTTGAATAGTTTGACATGAGATATCTTAGTCTGCAATGACAATGGCGATAAATGTAGGAGATGAGAGCCAATCTTTCTGTTGAATGATAATTGTAATTGTGACTAGCAATATTTATCTTCCAACAATGGGCTAACCAGCATATGTGAGAAGGTATGCAGTTGCCTGTTAAAGTTTTCTGGAGCACTGGTGTAAGGAATCAAAGAAAAACACATAGTTTAGTGCAGTGCCCACAGTCAAAATTTCACAATTTTAATCTAAATTTAGTCTTATTTAATGTGTATTTATGATTTTACGCAATTGGCTTCACCAACAACCAGAAACGGTGCAACATGATTATGAATTCGTAAGAAAATTAATTCGCCAATATTAGCAAATGAATCTAACGCTTATCAAAGCTGTTTTACAGTACTCCGATCAATAAATGCATTAGCTGATATTGTCAAAATTAACCCAAGGTGCTTTTTCTGGAGCAATTTGTTAACATCTGCATAAGGTGAAAAGGTATGCGTATACACAGTCTCACTAGAGTCAACCTATAACTTACATAGATATAAAATGTATTTTTTGACAAAAAATAGAAGTGCAGCCCTACCAGTTAAACGACGCCAATGATTCTCCAAATAATGCCAAACAAGATGGGACAATAAGACCCCAAATCACGAAACACGTTATATTTAGGATATAACCAGATTGTTCGTAAACAATTTAGAGAATTCATGACTTACCATTTTCCTGATCATAAAGATCTTTGGACCAAGTTGACCAAGGGCAATATAAATCTCCATTATACTCAGGAAAAACAGGACAGAGCATATACAGTACATAACCTTGGCAGCTGAAATCAAACAGTGAAAAAAGAAAATACAAAATGTATATCATCATCATGAGCTAAACGTTGTGATAGTAAAACCTTTCCCACATTCGACAAATCATTGCAGACTAGGTAAACATGTTGGAGATCTCATTGAACGAGAGCATGATTATAGAACAGAGATGAACATATGCAGTAAAATGAAAATCATACAATTACCAATACAATAATGAAATAGCTGCAAGCATTCCGAAAAGCAAGAGTGGCGCAGAGCTAACGCCAACGCTGGTCTGTGTTTTCTTAGTCGAATGATGAACATTACTGAATAATTATTTTAGCCAGAAATATGTAATTGTGTATAGACATGCATATTGTTCCCTGGGTACATGTGAACTAAGTTTCCGTTGAATATGTTGAAGGGTTTGAGTCGTGAATTAAGTTTAAAGTTTTGTGATGACGACGCCAAGTTTATCACAACTTGATTTTTCTTCTTCGAAAAGCAGACGAGCTTAAACTGAATCGAAACCAATTATGATGTCATTACAGAGGTAACACTGACTACACCAGGCAAGTTAGGTGGAGGTATAACATTGTATAAAGGCTATATGAAAATCCAACTTACCAGCATAATGTCCAGACACGTGAGATATAAAACCAGCAAAAGTGAGGGCATAATTGATTAAGTCTAACCAATTAAAGAAGTCAAACCAATCTCGAAACTTTGCACCAAATGTTGGCGTTGGAAATACTATTATCTGCAAAAAGAGAATCCACAGTAAATCAAGGTGACCCTATCAGATACAATCTCATAAACGCTTGCTTATGATGAGCATTTGCCCTTTTTGCAACAATGTTTTCAGCTCAATTAAAACAAATCAACTTTTGTTTATGCTCAGATGTTTTTAAGCACGCCTGATGCTGATTTGTTGTATGTGAAAGAGATAGAAATATCGAAATTTGTTTTTGTGAAAGAAGAACTTAATCGATTCCATGATGTAAAACATGGTGCCCTTAACCATAAAATGAATTTTCGAAAAGGGACATGACTCAAATACATGAGCAACCAACCAATGCAGAGAAAACAAAAGAACCAGAGTTAAAGTCAATCGCAGTAGAGAAAGACAGTTATTATTTCTCTAATTATGTGACAAAAGAGGAAGCCAATGTGTATGAAGAGAATTAAACACAAATAACGTCCCACCAAACATTACAGGAATTTCAGTAAAACCGGAACCAGGTACGAAATATTTCAAAAGAGATCAGAAAGGGGTGTGTACTACTTCAATAAAGAGGATGCTGCTTCCTGGACTGAACAAAATGCTTATCATAAGAAGGAAATCTTCAAATGTAAAGGAGGATATTTCACCTCGCTGGATGCCTGTAACACAAAGGTTGTTCAACCGCCAATCAGAAAGTGATTCTTATGAGTTTCGGTGCAGCCTAACATTTCATCAGAAAGTGACGTCGATCAGATTTAAGGTAAGATTGAATAAAAAGAAGAAAATATTTGATCTTAATATGACTAACACAGAAGAGATTTACCTCATTATAATATAACTTATAATCTTTAAGATTCACCATGTCGATTCACAATGTCTCACTTGAAAATATCTCAGGAAAATAGATAACATCTTGACATTTGGAAGCATAATTCTGATACGGAGAAGTACTCATCATAATCATTGGCTCCATTGTTGACAAGGCTTTCTAGTTGTCTGCATGGAGGCTTGAAATTGTGTTTGTTTCAGGAAGTTCTTTTAAAAGGTTTTTAACTGCATTCATTGTTAATACATTATGCAGAATTGTCTGTTTTGATGATTTCTCCTTTTTATTTATCACTATGTTTTCAAAAAGTCATCTACTACAAAGGTGTCAAAATCCATCTGTGTGATTAAATGATATATTACTTTTTTAACGATTCAATATGCAGACTCAATTTAGTCTATCTGCAGCAGACGACTTTTGAAATCTTTGTGACAAAAGGAGAACCCATTTGCTCAGAGCAATTTGTCCCTTTGCCCGAATTCTTTTAACTCTATGTTCTTTGTTGTAATGTATAAAAACTACCACAGATTGGTAATGTTCGTATAGTAGATTTAAAGTAAGCCCAATTCCAGAAGTTGAATTATATAATTCAAGTCAGTAGACACGTTGTGTTAAAATTAGGCTGATTTTCATTCAATGTGATGTAAAGGAACGTTGCATTCATTTGACTCTGATGCGATAGAATAAACGCGGTCCAAAGTTGTTAAAAGACAAACAAAAACAAATGCAATCAACTTTAAAATACATATATAAAATTTAAGAATACAGTTGGAAGTAACACGTTTAACATCGTGAAACGAATTCAAGACCTGGAGTGTCGGGTAAAACCATGTACACAGTTTTATCATATACACGTACACCAATGTGCAAAAGGCTATCTACAAAAGCAGTCAGTTTCTTGGAAAGACTGTTTTTATGGAGTACTGGTGTGAGAAAGCAAGGAAATACATGGGTATGTGCACTGGCCGCCGTAATATAAATGAAAAAATGTTTAAACGGCGTTTAACCTCAATCAATCTATAAATCAATTAATAGAAGTAATACAGCATTGTCGGCGTCCATTGATATCTCGTTGTTTTAACAAATCAAAAGAGATCCAGCGTTGGAACAGTCGACCATTGGTCAGTTCTTCATTCGTGTGTATATAGCCTTTAACGTAACTGCCTAGCCTAAACTAAATGCAAAGCTTTTAAGTGGCATTTAAGTTGAGACGATGATCAAGTGTTGACAATAGATATATTTTTTAAATCCGATGAGCTAAAAATGATTAAAAGTTAAAAACTAAAAACTAAATAAAAATAAAAATAAATGTGTTGTCAATCTAATGAACAAGAGGGCCATGGTGGCC
>JAUELF010266124.1:0-14764 GCA_031471495.1 Clinocardium nuttallii | reverse complement strand
GGTCCTGTCCGGATTCTGAGCAAATCTCTCACTTTCTCTGAGAGCGCTGCTGTTAACTAAGAAAATACAAAATACTTTTACACTTATTATTATTAATCCAAAATATTTCTAAATACAATCAATTTTAACCTATCAGAATTGGCAATTGCACCTAAATAGTTATAAATATCTAAATTCTGGCGTTTTGAAGGGCGTGAACCTATTTGTTCAAAATAGAAAGTAATACATTTTGCTGCAAATTGCGCAGACGATCTATTCTAAATTCTGTATCACAAAAATTCCAATGAAATAAATTATCTGCAACTTGCAGAGTAAATAACAAATTCTGCATCATAAAATTTCAAATGAAATAACTGTGCCGCAATGTGCAGATTTCAATTCCCAATTCTGTATTACAGGGTAAAATCACATCACATATGTTACGATAGAGTTACAACTTTAACACTTATTCTCGGAAAAATGACTATTCCACAAACATGGCTTGGCATCGGCAAATTGCTGTAGGGCGCCTTGAAATAAAGACAAACAATTGGTCCCAAAACGCATGGTGACCCCAAGCATAGAATTGACTTCAAACTGCCCTAACCATTCATGGAATGACCTCAACCGATGCTGGCCACTGTGACATGGTTGAACACTATTTCCTCCGCCAAATTTAAAATCCCCCGCCCACTATGACTTTGCAAAGCAAAGCCCATTCGACTAACAGTATATAGTCCACGCCCTTCGGACCAAATTTAGGCCAATTAAATTAGTTAAATAATTAGGTTTACCTAAAGATTCCCGTGACGGAGACAAATCAGCCAGGCATGTTTTATAGCTAAAATTTTAAGCCTCATCCTAGCAGCGTCTAGCCCTTTGTTAACAGGCCATTCCCGTGGACGGATCCCAGACGATATTATAGAAGTTTTGGGAAATTTAGATTTCAAAAACTCTATCAAACGTAAACAAAACATAGAATGTAGCTTCTTCAATGGCGTGGTGCTCAAATCATTGCCTCCGACATGCAACAGCAAAAAGGCTGGAGGGTCCTTGATCTTTAACAAGGTTACCACCGTTGCCTTGTCCTTTCCAAAGTAAGTCCCCCATATCCTTGCCACAATAACTCTACCTTGATTCCCATGTTCAGCCCTGGATATAGCCGTTTTAATACTGGAAAACTTCTTTTAATCAAAGAATAGTTTCAAATTAACGTATAACTAAATGTCGTATTGATAAAAGTAAAAGAAGTGTAATAACTTAACTACTACGACAAAGGTGGTATTGACCTGACATCCCTTTTTAGACATATATACGCCTTGTAAACGTTTGAAGCCCATCTTCTAGCGTCCTTATTTTTCTCGACAGACCATCCCATTTGACTGCCCTAGTAGCTGCTCCCAAACGACAACTATGGGATTTGTACCAATAGAGGTTGGGATTGATAACGTTCAAGGCCTTCTGTAATATTGTTGAGAACTGGTAACGTGTAAGAGGTTAAAAGTACAGAACAATGGACCCGGAACCGATGGACGAAGTCTTGACAGGGCATATACAAGCCCCCGTGCGTTCGAATTTAAGAGCAGTGCCTGCAACTTATAATCCTAATGGGTCCGGTCCCCCTTAGAGAAACGAAGGGACACCAGAATGGCCCCCGCATGTGTGGCTTTTATATCTTGAATACTCAAAACCTTTAAATCAACTTCCCATTGTTTGAGACTAGTAAGTTCCTCTACTCGAAAAAAGGAAAAGAAACGGCTAATGTGTACGCTGCTGAAACAAGGATTGATTCATAATGATCCAGACGATCTGCTGATCTAATCAGCCTTAGTCTTTCATCTTTCCCACTACGCTTGAAACCCTCTGTAAGCTTGCTAATTAGAAAATGCTTCGTATTACCTTGACAATCCAAAACTTTACACTGAAAGCTGATAACTGACAAATAAAGAGCACTTTTCAAATAACTGAGCTTTCTGGTACACACTGGTAGAAATGTATCGACGTAACAACTATTGTTTACTTTGATACCCAATAATGGGAAATCCTCAGTGCGAATTGGAAGCAGGCGATATGCAGATTTTCAATCCCCCTTTGCAATAAGTGCTGATGGGCCTAACATATAAATCATCTTATCGAACGAGGTGTACTGAACCTAGAAAAAAAGAAACATCTATTCCGTCGTTAATACTTAGAACCAACTGGATAGAATAAATGAGTTATTATTTTCCAACCCCCATTCGGGTGGGGAAAATGATCTGCTATGGTTATTTCTGTATGTATTGTATCTGAGAGATGGCTCTCCTGATCGAACTATTCTTTAAAACTCACATACAACCCTCGGGCCAGTCGATATTCAAACCACTCCGAAATCCATTAAGCATATATGGGCATCCTGATAATTATCATAATTAGCAATACATTTTCTCAATTTTGGAAGATTAATTGGGGAATGACCTATATGTGTCAAGAACTTATGTTGCAGTGAATCTGCGGAACTGATTTGGTGCCTGATTTGGCGCCGAGTACCTACACTGGTATCCGGGTGGTCTTGTACCTCGGAATCTGGCTGGTCTTTGGTTCTGCCCAAAGCAAGCAGGTCGTCTACACGAACACCGAGGTCAACATTTTGCCCCGAAACGATTTTTCCCTTTAATGTTTGGGGACGTGTGATCCTAATTGGATATGTACGCCTTGGACACCAATAAGATTAAACACAATACCCAATGTCTGGATTCTGCAAAGTGGCACCCATTTATGCAGATAATGGTGGAATTTGAGTGACCGTGGCAATTAGAGGCTCTGTTGCTGGCACATCCTGTGGCTCTGGTCTAGGCTCTGTTGTTAGCCCATCGTTCAAAGCTGGAACTGCTTCTGGAGTCGGTGCCTTCCTTTGTGTGGCCCTTCGTTTTATTGTTGATGATTATATGCAACGGAAAAACAAGACGACAGATTAAGAATACTGATATCGTAGATTATGTATGAATGATCGCGGACTGCTTACCTACAAGCTAACACGAACTCCGTTTAAATTGGAGCCCCGATCGTCGACAAAAGCTTGCCCTGCCATGACATTGTAAAGTACCTAGCATAGACCCTTGTCAGACAGACAATACGCGAGGAAACGCAGACCTAGTTCTAAATGGCGTCCTCAGTCTCAATAATGTAAACACTATGCAACTATCAATTTAACAGTCATGTAATGAGTTATCCTGGTTCTGGAGCATTCCAGTGTAAAAGTGCTTTGACATTCCCCCGAGTAAACATTGTTGAAAAAGACTGCATACGAGTGGGATAATATTTTCCCGAGTAAACATTGTTGAAAACGTGGTGTCAACGAAAAAGAATTTGTTTACGACCAAACAATATGGGAAGGATAACTTAATCGTTTGAAGCTATCTAAACAGTATGGCGACATCGTCCCGAGGGCAAAAACATAATATATGAATTGCAATGTCATGCGAAGAAAAAGATCAGCGCTCTGGAGATTCCGAGAAAATAACTAAGTTAACAACTAAACATTCCTTCTCTGAATAAGGATTACAATATCAACCTTACTACTCATTCTAACAAAACATTTAACATGTTGGCGCCTCAACCCGGCGCCATTGTCCTAGCCTCATTCGATTTATTTCCAACCGGAATATAATTCGCTGCAACTGAGGGCGTTCGACGGCATATTACGGTTACAAAACTGATTAACTCAAGTATATCTTTTATAAATTATAATGGTACAAACATGCCGGTGAAGCGCGAGAAATTTCACATCTTGAAATGTATCCGACGGGTTTAAAAGAGTCTAAGGATGCCGTCAAACAACTTGTGGAATAATATCATTATCCCCTTCAGCATTTACTACATGACGGAAAAAAGTCCCTTCATATATCAGACATTACTCTCTTCAATATAAAGAAAGTACCGTCAAAGACCATACAATAATTGGCCGTTACATTAAAGCGTGTTTAACAGTTCGCCTAGAATAACGAGATATTTATCAAATTAGATAAATTATAAATTTTAATAAAATAAAACAATAATCGGATGTTCATTTAAACTAGTTAATCCGTTAGTTATGCATGAGTTTACCTTTTGTCTATACTTATCAACAAAAGGCAGGCGGTCAATAAAACCATCAATTTCTCCTTTGCCACAGTATTTTCAACTTGTGTTCAATACTAATAATAGATAATGTTCATAATTGCCTTGATGCAATCAATTTATTCTTGTTGTATGTGGGAGAAGAAAAATCTCCGTATGTGAAAAGGGCTAAAGGCTATTATCCTCTCCCTAGGTCGAGTTAAAAAGATGTGACATTTCGTGCTATCGTTTTTATTCTAAAACATATAATTAATTATGTTATATGCGACGAGGTCTGTATCAATATTCTGATACATACATGGTATATGACAAATTCACAGAAATTAATCAAGTTTGGTGTAAATAAAACATGTTAACTATTTCGATGATTGCGGAAATATATGACATGCTAAATAATAGTCGTCTTCTTATATATGAAGCATAATTGGGCAAACTAAGGAATAACAGACTGAACCAGATACGTAACTCTGCGCACATATTTGTGTGTGAAACTGGCAGATATGAGGTTGTATATGAAGTCGTTGTAGTAGAATCTGAACGTAACAAGAATTACGCGTATTTAAATGTCTCGCTGTCCCCAGCTTTGAGTATCAATGCAAGTGTAAAAATAGACAAAAAGTACATTATTTATAGAAGATGTATTCACAATTTGAAAGCAATCTAACAAAAAATGAGGAAGTTATGAACAAAACTCAAAGTCCACCCAAAACCACCAAGATCAAGTTTTTTACCCCAAAAATAAGGTCACACTCAGCATCTGTAGCATACAGTGTGAAAAAGGGTAATCGATGTAACTGTATTCCAAAAATGAAAGCCCAAGTACCAGTACTTATTGAGAAAAGTTAAAAGAACGTAACTTTAACAATGAGCTAAACGCAAATAGTTGACGCCGTCGCCGTCGCCAGAAAAGCAACACCTTAGTCTCGTCGCAGCGAAAACAAAAATGTTGGTGAGAAGGGGGTATAGTGTTAGGCTTTAACAGCAATGCAAGCTATATTTACTTACTTCTTTCAATAAATCACGAGATATTATGTAGGCCATTAGTGCACAGTATACCGATATATTGTCACATTGTAACATCATTACTATTTATTTGTATAAACTATTTTAGTTAATACTATTCAGGATAAAATTAAAAGGATGAAGTATTATACGTACTTTTGGAATGAACTATTCCTAAAACGTCCTTTTGTGTCGATAGTGAGTGAAGGACTAATGACTAAAACACATAATTGATTAAAGAATAATTTTGTTTTATTTTGATGTTACGCAGTTTAAAAGCATTATTTCGGTTTCATTTCGGCGACAGTTCACATGTTCTTGATCCTTTAGTAATTAAACCATTACTAATCTAGGAAATGTGCATTCTACCCCATGACATGAGATATAACCCGGGACGCGCTCGGTTCCAAATTTCAGACCGGAACATGACTGGTATATCCACTTAAATACTCTCAAGGATTATAAAATGTGTAATAGTTGTGTTATGTAATTATATATTTTGTTTTTAATCCTAGCGAAATAAACATACGGTGAAAAAGAAATATGTCAAAAGATATAGGTAGTCAGATACTAAACAACTGGATACTTCTTACGGAAGAAGTTATACTAAAGGACATAGCTGGCATCATGATTCAAAAGCGTGTCATGAACCCTTCTGAATGGCAAGAGTTAAAAGGTAGAAACTGTGGAGAACCAGCTCGAACGGAGGAGTTTCTTCTCAAGCTGATGGTAAGTTGAGATAATGGTTCATCGTTTTATCGTTGTTATTGCTATGTTCAAAATTAAAGGACAAACATATATGGGCTCACTGCTGATAACGGATGCACTTTGGACAACAATGTTGGATTAATATTCAGTTCAATCCTTTATTGTGAAACATCAACAAGGAATTAAAATACCTCAGTAGCAAGCATTGTCATGTGGATTATATCAATTTCAATGCAATCTATTGAAATCAATTGTAGTATACATATTGTAGCATGGTTTTTGTATTACAAAGGTCAATGTGTATTAAAGGCCATTTTGAGCCCACTGAAAATGTAATATTCTTTGTTTGTTCAGCTAGCTACTTTGCAAAACATGGAAAGGTAAAACATAAAGTGTTGCATCGGAATAAGACATATTAGAAAGCATATTATTTAGAAAACACTAACAAGATTAAGCGGTTATTCACTTATGTATGAAGGGGTAGTTGATAGTTTGTTTAAGTGACACGTAATATTCAACAGAATAATATAATGTATAACCCTAACTTAACTAGGCTAGAATGTCATAACTTTGTTTTGGCTTGGCAGCATGTATTATTGGGATAATCCATATAATATAAATGACCATGCATCTTTAAGGATCCCCCAAGACTTAATTTTAAAGCAGACAAAGAGAAACACGATGGTGCTTACTCACCGTATGATTATTTAAATATGGCTCCATCAAACTTGCTAAAAGGGCAGATAAAAGTGGCATCATCTACAATTCATCAGTTGACCTATCTTTTGTTAGTTGGTAAGAAGTGATCGCATTTAAAAATGTGGCTAATATTTGACGCATGCTCTCTCTCTCTCTCTCTCTCTCTCTCTCTCTTTCTTCTTTTGACACAATACCCTGTTCCTGATTGAGGATTTCCTCAGAAGCCAAACTCAGATGTTAAACTTGTTCCCACACAAAGACGACTATTGAAATCATGGTGATAAAAGGAGACATTGCTTAAAAAGAGCCAATCCCTTTTTTAACACAATGTTTTCTACTTTATTCTTGAATTATAATTTCATAAGTTCTTATTTAATCGAACACGAGGACATCTTTACAGCTGAGAGCAGATTGTGATACGGGGTATTATGAAACAAACAGTTGTTCCCCAGTCAGCGAAACATCCACTGCCATGGGGTGAAATATCTGCCCGTTCGTTGTTAGTTCTATAATCCTATGTGTTCCCCATGATGACACGAATATCATTGTGCCTGTGCATCTGCGTTAGTTTCAGACACTCGCCTCTTTCATTATGTTTGTATTACCATATGTCCTTACCCGACTCTGAAAAGCACAAAACCCCGCTACTGTGTGATATGTATACAGGCATTCTTCCATTAGTAACTGAAATATCAAAGGAAGTTGGTACTACCCCTATATAAAATTGTATGACGTCATCTAGTATTGACCGGAAATGATGTATATTTCAACACCCAACACTGGTTTGCTGGAGATGCTTCGTGCGACACAGAGGGGTTATATTATTATTAATCGTTACATTACAAGAATACAACATAGAATAACCTTTTAAACCTTAAACACATTATCAAAAAATAGTACTTTCATTTGTTCAACACATACAGCTTCCCATTAAGCCAAATTACATCTAGTTTGACAATATATAAATATGTATATATATATATATATAGAGAGAGAGTGAGAGAGAATGAAAACAATACACACACTACACTGGTTGCTCGATTTATTTAAATATATTGACAAGATCCATGAATCCAGCACTTCTCGGCCGAGTTGGAAATACATTTTTCATAACAAACGAACTAATATAAGCCTGTTTTACAATCAGTTGTAACTGTAATATGGTCAAGGCATTTTCATTTAATTTATCGTAATAGTAACTTCTCCTTTCATTGTCAACTACGGAAAAAATTGTTAAAGACACAGCATATACCCAGTGCGTGATCACACCTGGCAATGACATATTAGCACGTATTTATTGTGCAGGTAACTGTAACACTAACCGAAACACATTTTATTAAATTTTCATTCCTTTACAAGAGGCAACAGATTAAAAAAAAGAAATATTTCAGGCAATTCTACATATTGCATCTGGCGTCACAGTATTGGACGTCGGTTAACTGTCACATGGCGAATTCGAGCACAAACTTAGTCTACAATAGTTTGACCATTCTCTAAGCGAACATACTCTTGTTAGAAGATACGAGGTCAGGCGTTTGCTGTAGTTGTTGTTGTTCTTTATAAAAACAATATGGCCGTCTTAGGTAAAGCCTGAACATGTTGTAGTATGTCAATCTGCTTTAATGCGATTTTAAACACTTCAGATATGTAATTTGTCCCTCTAGGCGTGACTGTCTGCTAGTAAACAACATCCTTACATTTATTCCTGCTCTCTCGCAAACACAACCAGTTTAGTCGCCGCCTTAACAGTTAACTGTATAACGACGTATACCCGTTCGATCAGGTTTCATGAGAAGTGCTCATTTCGTTACTACCCTAAATTAATGATAGAACTCGCCCAGAGAAATACCACCTATAACCTATTGGTCAGGTCCTTTATATTTAAACCTTACCATAAGACGACTCTGGGCTTATACGCGCTGGAACCATGCCCTGACATATAGGGTGCGTGTTAGGGATGAGTAAAGATATCACTGCTGACGGTACAATAGGGAGCGAGATCGATTATGGTCTAGGGAGGTATCATGGTTGGTAGGTAAACGGACCTTGTTGTAATTCGTTGATATTTAACAGTCCAACGTTATGTTGACAATGTTTAAAGTCCAGAGGTTAATCCCACCCTAAAACAAAATCCGTGTATTTTACTGCAGGACAATGCAAATCCACTCCCTGCGATACATACTAGGAATTATCTCCCTACGCATAAAGTTAATTCCTTGCGTTAGCCGACTTCCTAGCCGGAATTGAACTTCACTAAACACGTATGGGTTTTTCTGGAGCGGAGAGAATGGAACGAACACGTCAATAATAATATCAAATAAGTTGACAGCTGCCTTAACCTAGTGCATCCATTTGTGGACACCTGCGCTTCTTAGAGACGTGTCCAGCTAGCACATGTTCCAGACATGTGGATTCGTATCAAGTGTAAAGACGCCTGTAACGTTTTTTCTTCAACAGATGAGATAATTTCTATCAAATTCAAAGAGAATTGATTTGCGCCTGCTGAAAAGGAAAATTGCCTACACGCGATTCATTTTAGACAAGGAATAATATTTTAAATGAACGACAATAAATAAAACTGAAGGGAACAAGATTTATTCACGGTTCTACAGAGTCCCTGTAAACAGTTTTAAACTTATTGTTCAAAACTTATAACAGAAAACAACTGCAGATAATTTAAAGTTACACACATTTATTAAAATATGTAAATTCAAAGCAATACATTTCTTCTTAGTTGTTGGCGGAATCTTGCCACAGCTTCCTAAAAGCTTACAAGACGAATTTTGATGCCATGCATCAAAGACACCGCATATTATTTTGAGGCATGACTTAAAGGGAGCAAATGTGAATAACCCGTACAAACAGACATGATCTAAATATTTTGAACAGGATTGCCAATATGTGCCTATATTGTTCACCTGACTACCATAGTCTACACTAAACGGCTATCAAGAGCAGAGGGTCTAATTTGACATAGGGGTTATACGTTTTATATGCTAAGATTCATGTGATATTCAGCAAATGATGTTTAGTCGTGAAATGACATGTTCAGTCCTGAAACCATTTAGTAGCTGAAGTTTCTTAATTTTTACCAATAAACGGTTTTAAATCGGCTCTTTCTAGATCGGTTTATTAAAGAAACACATATGTGCTGAAATATTAATAGGTACTAAAGTTAAATTCCCTAAGTTAAGAGAAGTCTCATCTACGTCAAGCTTAGTAGATGTATGATAACAAAAACGGAAGAATATTAACAAAAAATACAAAGTAATTTGACAAGTTTTAAGATATTTATTATCAAAATTGAGCATTTATGTAATTTAAATAAAAATGTATAGTATTAATATAAATACAATGGTCTGAATGAACAAACTGTGTGGAGAGGAACGTTTAAGTATAGAAATAAAATATACTGTTATAATCAGGGGGCCTTTAACCAAACTATTAAAAAGTCCGTGGCCAAGGAAGTTGGGGAAAAGTGATTTTTTTCTATGAGCTTTGATGAATTGGGTCGTTCCCTGTACACCATTTCTCTTAAAAAGCGGTAGAAAACATACGTTCTTTGTATCGTGCTGTTTCTTAAATCAATTGATACAATTAAGTGATTAAAAATGGTGGGATTTTATACAAATATATTTGAGTGTTTTATTACAATAACAATGCTGGTTGCTCTCTATTCAATTATACAACCCAGTGGCACACACTTAAAACCTTTTCAATACTGACTTCGCGGTGTCAATATCATGTAATGAGTCCTCGTGCTTGTTTAAAGTCCAATTACGTCTAAAGGTCAACCAATATTGAAAATGGCACCAGCCAAAGATACACTGCATATAGGACAGTTACATAGGGTTTTACCAGCCCCATTACACCATGTTGTTTAAAGGGAACAAGATCTGCATAGAACATTGTTTACCCTTGTTCAAAACTGGTTGAAATGCGACATTTTCGAATCGTTCTGAGTTTAAACCGTTTGGAAATTTGCATCGGAAAGAGACAAGTATTATTGAAAACGTTTTAAAAACGGATGCGAATGAATTAATCTACCTAACCTGAACTTGGTACAAGCGTGTCCATCTAACACGTGTTCAGGACGTGTCCAGTGAACCATTTGAGGACACATGAACGCGATGGAGACGTGTGCATTTGTATTTACTGCGTCTTTCTAAATTACTTTAAATGTAGACGTCTTTATTTGGCCTTCCGAACAGTTAATAAGCACATTTTCAAAAACGACCGAAAGTGCAGCATTTTACGTCACCTAAACGTGGCTAAGTTGTTCCAAGTTAACACCTATTAAACGTGTTACTTATATCACAAAATGCATAAACATGACATATTTTTAGACAGGTGTGTCTTTTTGTAAAGGTAACATAATGAAAGCATTTATAAAACCTTGCATGACTATTTTGTATAGCTTCGACAAAATCATTTACCAAAATAGAGTCCAGCTGCGACAGTCTTTTTTTGGTTGAGTGTGCTCCTTACTTCGGTTAATAATGTATATTTCTTTGTACTCGGCATGCAGTTTTTATGCTGTTCAATTATTTTTGGGAAAGGATTGTGTTGATGTTATTTGAATCATCCAGCATACCTGAAAACATGAGAACAACACGAACGTAAGAATACAAATAAAATGTAATCAAATCCTCTTTCAAATAAACAAGACGATCATTGTATCACTTACCGGACTTAAAAAATCTTTAAAAGTGTTCAATGTCCTTACGCTATTTACATAATGGCCCTATCACACTATTGCGTATGAGACACACGTATAAGTTGCGTGTGATCATACGCACAAGAAGCCCTTGAAAATACATAATTGTTTGTATACTTACCATCTTGAATCTATGAGTAGCGTATTGCAGCGTATTACCAGCGTAGTCTGCATATGGGTAGCGAATGAGAGGCATATGAACTTCGCATGTCCAGCTTAAGGCTCTCACGTGACAATATGCCCTTATACATCTACAAAGAACTGTAGCAGATCTAGAAATTGGATCCTCTATATACACTTTATCAAAACGCTGGAAATATGCAGGGGGTACGCTTGCCATTCCCAATCATACGCTAGTTGTACGTTAGTTATACATTACTCAATCGCCAGGCGTACGCCAATACGTATATATACGTTACAGATTCGTAAGACATGCGTTAGAAATACATTACTCATGCGCCTTTCATGCCAGCCTATGTAAGCGAATGAACTATGACCTCGACCTATGAATAACGTATCTCAAGCGTAACTCGAGCGTTTTCTTAGCGTATGCGTCTACTTTGTGTATAAACCATACGCCCTTATACGCACACAATACTTAAGCATGCTTAACAATAACAATCTGCCTTGCCGTATGCCAGAGTATGCGAGCGTTTGCGACCTTGATTAAAACGTATAAGACCTTTGCCTAAATGTACCCCTAGCGTATGTTAGCGCATGCGTGCTCGTTTACATACGCTGGCATACGCTAGTACGATACGCAATAGTGTGACAGCGCCATAATGCGCACACATTAATGTTTAAGCATGCTTAAATATAAAAGTCTGCCTCGATGTATGCCAACATATGCAAGCGTATCCGACCGTGCTTGAAACGTATAAAATATATCCCTAACATACCCCTACCGTATATCAGCGTATGCGTCATAGTTTGCATACGCAGACATACGCTAGTACGATACGCAATAGTGTGACAGCGCCATTTCGAAAACCTTCACACTCGCCCTATAGTAGCTCTTGGTCTTTTAATACTTTTAATACTCTTCTTCTTTTAGAAGTCCACTTGGATCCTTGAGCACATCGATCACTTGCTCTAGGGCGAATTGGCGACTAATTATGATCAGGGTATTTAGTTCAGAGTAAACCTGTAAGAGGCAATAATTTCCATTTTAAAATCCAAATTCAAAAGTAAAGAAATAATTTTGAAATACCGTCAGGTTCATTCTTATACAGATAAGATCACCCTGTCCATTGTACAATATGTTTATTTTGAATAGCGAAGGTTCAGTTTGCCGGTGACCTATTTGTTGATAAAATATAAAAATATGACAGAAATCAGTGCACTTTTTTTTTGTAACGCAAATAATATGAGCATCTCAGCCTTCAGTAAGTACAACAGGAATGCAATGATTTCTTTCAACAAGCTGAATTTATTGCAGAAACACTCACCTTTTTAATCTAGGATTTAGTGTTTTGAATCCCATATGACTTGCAATGTTTAAAGTGCATACATTTTACAATTTGCTGAGGCAAATAGGCAGGTTAGGACAATTTGGTAGGATGATGTGGGTTTCAAAAAGGGAGACATTTTACACAACAAGAGTGTGTGTGTATAGTAATACATTTTAAAAAGGCACCTATGTAGTATGCTGTGATCAGCAGCCATTAAAATGAAATCATGCAAGCTTAAGAATGTTGGCTGCTGATGAATATGTGGCATCAATCATGCCAGCCTCATTTTACCTAAATCTTCAGCTATTTAATTTTATTTAAAAGCGGAATGAAAAAAGATATTCTGTATATACCATATTATATTTCTATGTTTCTGTCCAAATTGACAAATTAAATCATATATTTCAGCAAACAAAATTTACTTATGATTAGATACTTAAAAGTCAAATGTGTTAAAAGCGTCACGATTCTTCATTTCAAGTTTCAAATCAAATGTACGAACATAATTTGAGCCAAATCAAGACTTCAATTATTTTTATTGATACGAATTGGAAATTAGATACATGCAATATGTTCACACTTGTTACCATAACAACCACTGACACCATATTACGCTTGAAATTGAGAGCACATACTAAATAAAATGGTCACCGATTAAGGTCAGGCACCAACACTAGACAGTGTACAATGGAGACAGACAGGTACAAGCATATACAGCCAGATAAAGCCGGAGAGATATTTCATTACTCATTATAACTGTTGGAGCAATCCTTATTGACCTTTCGAATTAAGATTGCATGAAAGGCTTAACGTAAACTTGTTAGCGATGTATTCGGTAACTTATGTTTGAGCGGCAAAATAGAATACCTCTCGTTCCTTCCTTTTTAAAAATAGTTCAACATATGAGGAATACACGATATCATCTAAGCAGACTCGGTCAATGCTTTGATCCGTGTATAGGTATGAATCATGTAGCCAGTGAAATCTTATTTGTGGAAAACAATGGCGCAGAGGTAGAGCGTCGGCCTCTTGTACAAAAGGCACCGGGTTCGAGTCCCGTGATGAGCGGGTTCTTACTTGTCCACACAAACGGAGCGAATACTGGTTAAGTATACAGGAAGCATCGAGCGTGAATAATATAAGTTGAAAGCTTTTTTCACAACCGATGTAAGCTAAATAGGATTAAACTAATACAATTTTACAAATTTTGATACAAAATTGTATCTTTTTTATCGCAAATTGTACAAATTCTATTTCTAAATTATGAGCTCAGTTGCTTTGTTTGTAAGTATAGTGTGTGATCCAACAGAACCAACATTCAAAAGAAAGCAATATTGCATTCAGATGAATGGTCTGTTCAATTGTCTAGCGGATTGAATAAAACCTTGCCTCCAGAGTGTTAACAAATTGGTGTTTACTTACATTGATCTAGTTACCAGTCTTTGACCCCAATTGATCTAGTTTTGAACCGCATCGATATTTTGTTCAGATAAATGCTCTGGTCAACTTTAATGAAGATAGTTGTAACATTTCTAGATTGACCATATGGTATTACAGTTTACCTAGTGACCTGGTCATTACTTTTCATGACCAATTATCAAAAATATGACATCAAAATATATGTCCTTTTCTTATTTCATCAACGTCAATGATATCGTCTTCATAATGCTTTTTCTAAACATTAACAAAGGGGCCAAGTGTTTTAAACCATGTTACCGATGTTTTAGTATGACAGAAATTTGGAGTAATGTTTTGTTCTAATGTAGAATATGGCCTCTATATTGTTCAAAGAAGTTTTTTAAACTTTGGACTAGAAATTTTGAAAGTTTGATTGAATAATTGGTGTTTATAACCGCTTTCAACATTGCTTCAGTTATATCACGGCATTTTCTGGGTAAGTGTATTGATCCTAACACCAACCAGTCAGTAGTAATGCTAACGCTGCCACCCTGAGCGCCAAGAAGGGCAGCGGTTAATACCATTTGCATGTGTTTGGTATAACCCGGCCAAACATGTGACATAGTAACACAGTATAAATAAATTGATAACACCAATATTGAACTATGGTAGTGAGGTTTGGGGGTTTTCTGAAGCAAAGAATATAGAGAGAGTA
>JAUELF010266113.1:0-11091 GCA_031471495.1 Clinocardium nuttallii | reverse complement strand
TACCGGATGCAATTGAAAAAGGTTACTTATAATTAGTTTATTTACATTCTTGCCGAAGCATTTTTACACTATCCACCCATTACAATTTCATTTGATATACATTTTCTTTGCCTGGAATACATGGTATTAAAAAAGAAGGTCTGAACAATTATGGCAATTGTTTCATTTCAAACTATTCAACAGAACTCCGCTTTGGGAAGTTTGACCAAAGAAAACAAACATTTATGTAATTTTTGCATGTTTTCTGGGACGGTTGTCGTAGGCTTTCATATAGTAAGATGGCAAACAACAATTCAATTAAATCTGTCCCACATACGAAAGCTTTCTGACGCTACTGCAGCTGACTGAAATGACACCAATGTTGCTATAGGATAAACTGCTATAGGACTGCATTGACACCAATGTTGATATAGGATGAACTGCTATAGGACTGTATTGACACCAATGTTGCTATAGGATAAACTGCTATAGGACTGCATTGACACCAATGTTGCTATAGGATTAACTGCTATAGGACTGCATTGACACCAATGATGCTATAGGATAAACTGCTAATCATGAGGGATTTCGCCTTTTGGTACAATGTTTGAACTCTATTTAATCATTAAACGTTTATTCAATGGGGTTTATCAAAGGTTAAACCAGACTCAAATTCATTTGCTGTAGATGTGTTGTATGTTGACACGGGTTAAGCCAAATGATAACTGATGTCTCGTTGTAAAAATTAAATTTGTTTCAGTATTACTTAATTAGACGAACTGTATTTCACAGGCTCATTTTACTCTGCAATAGTAATTGTTTATTTTGATAGTGTGCATTTACAAGTAGTATTATGTTTCATAGTGACCTATTAGGATGACAATTCCTTGACATTTTCGGGAAACATGTACCGTGTGTCTGATTCCAAGATCAGTTGGTATGAGTGTTCGTTGGATGGCCCTCTACAACAGTTGAATTGATTGGTTGATACTGGCTCCAGGGGGCATCAAATAAGGTTCGGATAGGCAGTGTCTTATTTTACTAGTATGTTTAGAGTAAAAACAAGGAAAACGCTTTTAACTTCTATCAAATCAGTCGGGCGGTAATGGACTATCATGGTCCACTTAAATGTGGTTCTTTTCATTGTATGAACAATATGAACAATTCCTTTATAGCCTTACTCACAGACTTGTAAATATGTTCAATTAATTAGTTAACATCACCCTTTGTTTAGCATTTACAACCAATTTATGTCAGGATAAAAGTGTGCATCCACACAATCAGATCTGGATCGGAACTGTTCGGCGTTTAATGACATTATCATTTTTGGTACCTTTGCCAACTATTCTACATGTATGAAAATGTAGCTTCAAGTGTATGCGCAGTCACACCTTTCTTTTCACTCGCCACAAAAAACGAAAAAAGTTGGTTCTGATCAAGGGTCAGTTGGAACAGTGACATTTAAGCTCTTTTAAAATTGTGTTTCTCTATATAAAAGGCCATTAAAAGCAAACATTGAATTGTTTAAGCCTCGATTTCAACATTCTTTCATGTTCTGTAATAAATGCTAATGCCACCACAATTTAAGCAATCAGTAAAACTGCTCTCACCTGTTAACGGTTATTAATCATCTCACGTTATCATCCCATGATTACATAACATAGGGTTGTCAAACAATTAAGCATACATATTGACATACAAATGGATTTTAACAATATTTCTTTTCACTGAAATAGGCATACAAACATTGCTCATCCTCGCCTACCGAACCATGCTCATCAATAACCGATATGATCAAATTACATATAGACAGTGCAAACAACTTGAACCATCAGAATTTTAATATTAAAAGTTACACATTTTTTGTCAAACAATTCGTTTATATAGTTATATTCGAGTTGCGTAGAAAAAGTGTGCTAAAACTTAGAAATTGTATTCAAATAATTTATCATTTTGATAACAAACTGTTTTGTCAACTGGATCTTATAATACTAGAGTTTTGATTTCATATGAAATACACATTTTAAGCAAACAAATACTGTGCTGTCTTTTTGGAGAGCCCGCTTTATAATATATGAGCCAACTAATCAGAAACGACATCTTTTCTTTGCAAATCACTCAGCCAAGCATTGAGCTCCTGGCTAAACATAATTATTTATGAAACAGGAACATTTAATTAAAAGTATATGACTTGATACTGTTCTTGGTACCTAGATGCATGTATGTTCTATCTGGTTTTCTGTAGATTAATTGTCTCTTAACACTAATGATGTTTCGTGCTTTGTAGAAGTAACTCCAGTCACTACAGTGCAAACAACAACTATTCCTCCGACTACATCCACTACACAACAAATCACAACTACTACAGCAGAAGTTACTACGACAACTGCGCAACAAACGACAACTACAACAGCGGAGCCGACTACAACCATTGCAACACGAGGTAATTGGTTGTCTTGACTCTCCCGAGTGTATTTAGTTATTACGCTTGGTCTGGTATCGACTGGTATCGACGCCGGCTTTCGTCTGATCGCATTGACCAGTATAATAAAAGTGGGACTCCAAGTTCTATATTTCTTACCGCAACTTAAGTTTTAATAGTACATTCTTTATGCTGATACAATAATAAATCACCATAAGGACGGATATGGACCAATTGTATGCAAGGTTATGGTCACGAGAAAATCATTAAATAGCGAATAACCAAGTGCTTTCAGTGTCAATGTCTCTCGGGTAATGTTTTCAGGTTGACAGTTCTATAGGCATTTGTGTCCCAATATTTGTCCTACAGCTCCAATGATCATTACACTTGACTTGATAAACCGTCATATACATATTCAACATATATGTTTCGAACCAAGTAGTTCTAAGGTCAAGGTCACACTAGGTTATATCAATTTGTCACATTTGCATTACTACTTAGATTTAACGGTTATGTTGTGATACTTTCATTTCGCATGTTTAAGCATGCTGTCCTGTTCTGCTTTTATAATACATATCATCATAATCATAATAATTTTCACCACAGGGTTGCGACTTGTTGGTGGTATTACGCCGAATGAGGGAAGACTGGAAATGTTGCATGAGCAGCACACAACCTGGCGATCGGTCGAGCTAGAGGATGACGTATGGAATTGGGAAGTGACCCAAGTGGTATGCAAACAGCTAGGTTACAAGTAAGAACATTTTTGTCATTCGGTTTTTCCTACGAACATGTAACATCGACATTATGTAGACGTCAACCGTCGACTATGAATTGGCTGTTCGGCTGAAACACCATTCTAGCTTTAATTATGTATAACTGAGAAATGTATGTGGTGAATTGGAAGTAGTATATAACGTGGTTGTAAACAAAAATTAAAGTGCATACTTTGACCATAAAAATGATGTTAGGAGTAATTGACTAGACGATAATAATGTTGATGTCATGTGTTTACCATATTCATATAATGTTTAGAATTTGTATTGCTGTCGTCTATTATAACAAAAGAATATAGTAAAGTAAAGACTTGAAAAAAGATAGAAATTTTAAAAATGAATTCATAATGAACTTTGTTTAAACATGACGGCCGAGATGACCGAGATTGATCACCAGCATGATGGTATAGAAGCAAATGTGTAAGTAATAATAACGGGACAATTTGTTCATTTCGGTCCTTTTCTAGTCTCATCTGGCGACTAATTTTGCAATCAATCAAAATGACGGGAACACGTTATGTAGGGGTCACATTTTTGCTGAACCCTTTCTCTAATACGGTGTCTTAAGTAAGCTTGTGCTGCAGACGATTTAAAAAAGGTTAGTCCCCAAGTTTGATATTAGACAAGCACATTCGTTAAATACTAAACAAGTGGCCAAGATGGTCCTAAATCGATCACCTGAGTGATGATATACTTGTAGTCGCAATATGTTACTTTTAACATCGTGGCAAATTGTATTAAGGTAGGATGAAACTGCACGGAGTGGGCAGTAAATAACTAAGGGTAAAAGGATATTTGTTCTAAGGCATTGACTCTTCGATAAATTGGAAAGGAAATTACAGAAGGACCATTCTTGTGCAGCTCGGTTGATATCGATCAAGTGGATTAGGAGGAGATGTCGTGTTTTAGCTAAAGGTTCATTTTACCCCTTTTGTGATGTCCCCTGCCGGCTATGTTTTTCATAAAATCAATGCGCTATGAACGATTTATTTAGATGGTAATGAAGGAAACAATTCTGCTAAATTATCATACAAGTGTGACGAGAACTTTCAGAAGAATGGAATTATTAAGTATTGTAATATTGCCCCTGTTCTGATACCGCCTGGTCGCAAGGTTTTTCACTCAATAAATATGGTTTTAACAGGGTTTTCTTTATGAAGGGTCACCTAAGAGACATTTCTACCAAACTATCTTTGCATTCGACAATCTGAATAAGAGGATTTTTAGAAAAAGGTTTAGGCATTTGATTTAACAAATGTTAGTAATAGCTACCCCCCTTGGCGCTAAGGGTAGCGGGGTTAGCATACCGAATCACTGGCTAGTCTAGGGATAAATGGACCAGTAGTACTGGCTCACTTAAGGATACATTATACCGCTTTATTTCGAATGCAAAAAATCACTTTCCTATAAATGAAATTTGGAAATTTTGTCATTTTGCCCCTTTCTTTAACCCGAATGGCTGCCAATGTTTTTCAACCAGTCAAAACGGCTTGAACAATGTTTAAGAGTGTCACACAAAGAACATTTTTACCAAATTATGTTGGAATATGACAAGTGGATCAAGGAAAAGAATTTTTAAGTTTTTGCCATTTTCACCTCTTTCTGATCCCGCAGCAATCAAAGTTCGATATAGAATTAAATATTTGAACTTTTTTTGATTGTTGACATCGCACCACCAGTTTCAGAGAAGTAGATTTGACCGTTTGGCAAACGCCGGACAGTGAGTGATCACAAAATATCACATTGAGCCTTCGGCTTGAAGTTGATCTAAACGTAAGTAAAAATTGTCATAGTCCGGGGGAAAGCAGGATAAATGCAAATCCTATTATTAAATTAATCACCGTGAGACATTTCTGTTTTTTCCTCACTATTTAGTTGCGAAGTGGAACAGAAAAGTACTGACCTGTAGTCAATGGCCATGTTTGTATTAATATATATTTTGTTTGTTCTAGCTTTGGCGGCTCGTACCATAAAGAGAATAAACCGTTTCCAGTAGGAACGAACAATATGTATAAGCTGCACGGTCTTGATTGCGTTGGGACTGAGGACAGTATATTTGCCTGTACGATCAGTAATGTAGAGTCGAAAAACGGCAATAATAAAGATATCGGAATAACATGTTTTGAGGAAGACGTAAATAGTAAGTGAAGATAAACCAAGAAGAGCCAAGGTTGAGTCATACACATATTGATTAAAATCAGACCGAAATACTTCGCAGCACGTCTTTTAGATCTGACGAAACCACATAACAGGTCATCTTGAATTGATCCGATTTACACAAACGCTTATGAGCACTAGCTCGTTTCTTTGTCCAATCAATCAAATTGCATGATACAACCAACTCTTATCTCATATGGGTTATCTTTCTGTTTATACCCAACGATTTTGTAAGCGACTCTTATAAACAAAATTATATTCACAAAATAATATAAGAGCGGTTTATAGCTCTAGTGACTTACCTCCTTGGGATAGATTCCAATTCGACTGCTGAACTTGATCTACACGGATCAGCAAGTAGTTACAACAACTCTCAAACTACCACTGATAAATAGTAAACATATACATCAGATAGCAAAAGTGCATATACATATTTGATATATCCTTCCTTATTTGTGTGTGTGGACTCTTCGGTTATTCCTCGTCATTGCTTATTATGAATCTCTAAGGATCTGTTCGATTGGGCATATTCCTATCATTGATGAACTGCATCAGCTGATTCAGTATGATCTTCAATGAACAGCTGATCCTGCACTCTACATTTCAAAGGTCTAAACGTGGACCCCACTTCTTCTTATTGTTAATGCTATTCTTCTCGTCAAATTAGGACCAAGTTACAAGCCAATAACGACCAGGAACGATAAAGATCAGACTCAGCCCCCACGCAGTCAGATCAGAATTTTCCCTGTTCACATATTCGTCGGACAAGCTTCTGAAAAACGATCAAGACAAAGCACCATCTATAAATAAATACAATTTTATAAAAAACAACATAAAATGTAAAGACCTTCCAAAGTCGGTGTACGTGTAACGCGCGCATATATATTTCAGAGAACTGTCTCAGTGGTGTTGTGGTTGGAGCGTCCGCCTCGACAGCGGGAGATCAGGGTTCAATACCTGCTCGGCTCATACCGATGCTTTCAAATTGGTAGTAAACGCTGCCCTCCTTGGCGCATACATGCAGCTATGCGCGGATTGCAGCCCGACTGATACAGCGGAGCCTTTATCAATAATATTGGTAGCACCTCGGTCCAATGCTACCAACAT
Source organism: Clinocardium nuttallii (assembly GCA_031471495.1). Classification (NCBI taxonomy): domain Eukaryota; kingdom Metazoa; phylum Mollusca; class Bivalvia; order Cardiida; family Cardiidae; genus Clinocardium; species Clinocardium nuttallii. The sequence goes on along the minus strand of JAUELF010266113.1, from coordinate 4,650 downwards.
TATTTAGCGCTGAGGAATACTTAGATACTTAAATCATGTTTCATCATTTTATTTCCCTAATGAATGGTTGGTTATAGTTAAGTAAATAAATAAGTTGACATAGAAAGTTACATTAAGCTTGCTGACTTACAATACTTGTAATTAAATGAACCCTTTGAAATTTGTAAAGGTAATACTTAGCGCTAAGTAAGTTTGGTGGAACTAGACCCTGGTAATAGACCAAGAAAACGCCGTGATATGACTGGTTTAATGTTGAAAGCGGGGTAAAATCACAATCAAACGAGAAACAATTATATTTCAGAGCAGGGATTTCAAAACCTAAAGCTGGTGGATGGAGGAGGAAACGACGAAAGTATGACCGGTTATATAGAAATACTGTATAATGGCACTTGGACCCGGCATTGTCACCACCTAGAAGAGAAGGCGCCCGATGTATTCTGCGATACCATTAGTAATGGAGACTGGGTGTAAGTGAATTAACTAAGCTACGTTACATGAGAACCGACCGACTGTTGCTTTACGATTCGTAGTTATAAATATCAAGTAACCTACTTGCGTCGTCAGAATATGTTCATGAGGCGCAGGTTAATCTGGAACTTCGCTGGTTGTTAAGTCCCAGCCATCGGGTGTGCCAAGTTATCAGATACACCTTTGAACAAAGGCTATGCCAGTATGTAATACGGCTGAATGTGCACAATGTTATTGATTCGTGTGAAACGAATGCGGAGCATACGCACGTCCGGTTAAATTTGATCGCCGGATGTCAAAGGAAACACAAATTCCGATTCTTTTTCGGTCTTCACCTTGCACATCTTAATTTAGAACAATACGTCAACATTTGAGTTATTGATATGTTTGAACAATGTGTGAATATCACTTTAACCAAGCTCGTCCACCAAACAACATCCACACAAATCAAATCAAGTTTATGGCATCTGGCCCCGAGTATTTAAGTATTACTTAACACTAAGTAAGGTTGGTGGAATTTGACCCTGCTAAGGTAAAGAATGAAACAATTTAATCACCAATCTTTACACGTTCACACTGTTCACACCAGTTATAAATACGCTCATAGAGGCCACATGTATATAAACAATAAACAATATACATACAAACATTCCGTACTAAAAGCTTATACTGACAACTATTGTTGCAGTAAGAATAAGTGAAGAGTATATGTATTTATAAAGTATATAAGCCGGTTATAATGTACATGATTTTAAGACAAAATGTAAACAATGATGAAAAACATCAACATCTGTTATCTTTGAAAAATATAGTGGAAGTTATATGTATTTGCAGGTAGGCAATGTATAAACAAATGGGATCGGCCTTGTTCTATATTCATTGATGTGTTTACATTTAAATATCTAGTGGCGTCTTTTTCATGACTATAGAGTTCGAAACTCTGGAATTACTCTCAATGCCGGCCCGTTGTCTTCTTTCAACTGGGAGACTATTGCAGATTGCATCACTACTTGGAGTGAGATATTTAATCAGATAATCTTCAAATTTATTTCACAAATACGTTAATTGGTAAAATAGATTAGAGCAAACGCTTTATTCATAGAAATTACACGTACATCGTCAAAATAAGTTTAATATACGAGAATAATATATATACAATAACACATACTACTTATATGAATACACACTGTGATCAATTAGAAGATGGATTCAATGTTATAGTGAACATTATATATGTACAAGGTGGAGTGCTATTTTGTCTTCACATATTAGAGAGACAATGATCTAAATATGTAAACGTATACTAATACTTAACAGCTACATTTAGCAAACCTTTTCATTTTGTGGTTAGCTTTTGCAAAGTATATTATGGCATATAAAACTGTATACGTTTTGAACTAGAGCGGTCGTCAAGTTCTTCTGGCAATGCCTGTAACCATGTCCACTGACATGATGTCCGGGTTGGGGTTGATGCATGTTAACACAGAGATTGAGAGATCAGTGTCGACAGTGTTTTTGACACTTTCGGACGCAAAAAAAAATCGGCGACTATATCTCCGTTTTAATGTGTAAATATTGCTAGCCTAACCTGGCGCTTTTACTACAGAAAAATAAAACGGGCCAAGATGTTCATTAACTCTTCTGTTATGCTGTTCATATCACTTATTCTTTAAGTGACACAACCTGGTTTTACAACCAGTCTTGAACATGTGTGTGAATAATTTAGACATTCTGTGTTTAAAACAAGTTAGTAAACTGTTATATGTTGACTGTACAAATGAATTCCGAATTGAACCTACGTCATTCTAGAAAAAGAAATCTCCCCCCTAGCAAAGTGCGTATTTCTCATTTAAGCCCAGGCACGCCCCCGAAGGCACAAATAAGTGTATTTCTTGCTGACACTTAAACTGTGATTTCCACACCTGACATTGTAAGCAGTACGCTGAACACTATTGTTTCGTAAATGAAAAACAAAACAATTTTAGAGCAATTAGTAGCCATAACATGACGGTAATACATACACAAAATGCATTAAGTAGGTCATCCCAATTAGGGGCTAGAAGAAATATGTCATTACAGCATACAGTGATATTCACACTTCTTATCATATTCAATAGAAATACCAATATCTTAGCTTATAATGAATTTATCAAGGGCATCAATAAACAGGTTGAACAGCAGACTTGAAATACCACAGCCCTGTCTCAGTCCACACTGTGCTTCGCACCAGTATGTACATTACGAGTTAAATCGAGCTCATAAAGTGAAGGACGAGAAGAGCGACTTAAAGGCGTTCAGCATTTAACCTGGAATACCAATATCGACATGCGTCATTCCTCTTCCACCTATGGGCTAAGTCTATGTGGAAAAGCAACTAGTTTCTGGTGTGCGAAAAGCAGGAAATAGTAGTAACCAGGAGTAGGTGAACTGGCCACCGTGATATGACTGAGAAACTGTTTAAAACGGCGTTAAACCTCAATCAATCAATCACATTTCCTTTACAGAACAGGTTTTGTTAATAGACAAACTATCACCATTTTCAGAAAGATCTATATAATGTCCAAAGAAATCCTGTTTATGCATATCGTAGAGTGAGCAAGCACTTGATCTCAATTTCTCGAGAACAACACAAACATCTCTATTTATAGATATATGATCAGAATTCACCTTTGTAGGAATATGTTGTTTCTTTTCCTGCTTTATGCTTATTTTTCCAATATTTTTCCAAAATTTGTCATAATTACATAGACAAGAGAAATTTGATGCAAAGCATCAATGTTGCCGGAAAAGACTTCATCAATTTACTGTTTAACACACATACGTTCTTGACTTTCATAAGTCTAAACATACACATAATGTTTTAATTAAGGACCTATTCCAGGGTTGTTAAAACTTCACATACAAATTTCAGAATTACTTTTGGTCAGGAATCGTTTCATTGTTGCTTCAAATATGGAAAGGGTTAAATAGCTTTGATTGCATGTTCCATCACCAACTTAGTCATCTGTTAGTAATCAACTCTATGAACAAAACATTATTAACTGTCAAAATCAAATGTTGAACTGTGTACTATGAATGAAGAATAAATGGATGAATCAATTATGTTGTAACAACCAATATCCGCGGGTCATTTACTTATACCTGACTTTGGCCGAAAGAAATAATCGATTTTCGTTCTGCGGATTATAATCAAAGTATTCTAAACGCTTAAAAAAGCATTAAGAATTTAAAGCGTTCAAATGATTTTATTAAATGTCTGTAAACGCGAAACTTGGCGAACACACCTATTTCGGCGAGTGCTAGCAGCTATCGCAAAATACTCATGTGAACACTATTAATTCCTATTTTAAATAGATGACCCGGTGTTGATATATCAATGCATGTCGAGAGGAGTCTGTGTTACAAGTTTATGTTGCTACTTATCTAAAATAAAGTAATACTTTGACCAAATACTCGCTTCTGCATATCGAAATGCGCATGTGCGAAAATCGATGATAGACGATACTATATTTAGCTTAGAAACAATCCCTATTTTAGATATACATGGATTAACATAATTAAATGAATTCTTAACAAATAAAGACATCTCTTTTAACATGAAAACAACACTCAGTGAGTTAAAAGTGCTATCAGAAGGAGAATTCTACGTGATTTTTTTATTTCGATATTAACACATAACAGTATGTAGCAAGTCTAAATGGGACTCTTTTTGTCTTCTTAAATAAGTCGAAAAATCATACATGCGAGTCAAAATAAAGAAACTGCAAATGTTAGATGTGTCATAACGTAGTGTTTTTAAACAACCACAATTGTAATATGTTCAAAACATTTAAGTTTGTGTCTTTCTAATAATAAGTCATCCTCCCATGGCATTGCTGAAAAGCTATTAAAAATATAAGTCGCGGGCTCCTGCCCGGCGACCAATGAACACATGGACAATATCTTTAAATCAATGTAAATACATGTTTATTAATAGAGTTCAAACATTGTGGCAAAAGGGAGATTTCCATTATATTGATCAATTTCTCCCTTTGCTATAATGATGTTCAAACATCATCTGCTGCCTATTCAGCAGAATGGATCTGCATGTGAGAGAAGGGCAATACAATACAATACAATACAATACAATATTTTATTTCGGTACTGAGTATGTACATAATACATAAATAACAGCTCTGCAAT
>JAUELF010266102.1:0-11091 GCA_031471495.1 Clinocardium nuttallii | reverse complement strand
CCAGAGAACTTAGTGGATAGTAAGATCGAGTCCCTGCTTGGCCAGGGCATTCAGTCCACAGAACTTAGGGGATCGTAAGGTCGAGTCCCGGCTTGGCTAGGGCATTCAGTCCACATAACTTAGAGAGCCGTAAGGTTGAGTCCCGGTTTGGCCAGGGCATTTAGTCCACAGAACTTAGAGAGTAGTAAGGTCGAGTCCCGGCTTGGCCAGGGCATTTAGTCCACATAACTTAGGGGATCGTAATGTTGAGTCCCGGCTTGGCCAGGGCCTTCAGTCGTCCACATAACTTAGAGAGTCGTAAGGTCGAGTCCCGGCTTGGCCAGGGCCTACAGTCCACAGAGCTTAGGGGATCGTAAGGCCGAGTCCCGGCTTGGCCAGGGCCCTCAGTCTACATAACTTAGGGGATCGTAAGGTCGAGTCCCAGCTTGGCCATTTATTCTTTCCCATGATTGACAAAAGTCGTTGTGACTAGCGTTTGTGTTATCCACCAATGAGCAAAATAGCAATGCCTACATCGAGGTACACATTGTATGTTTTTTCTACATAACGCCACTACAGCTGTCTTTGGCGCTTTTATTAGTGGAGGCGTTAATGTCCGGCTACGAACGATCAGAAGAAGGGAAATGCTAAAACCGTTGTCCTTAAATACTATACAGATTTTAAAAAAGTATATCTTACAGCATTTGTCTTAGGCAGCCGAGTACCTAATTCTATACTATTATGTAGTCACTCGGATTCACGACCGATCAAACAATAATCTGAATGAACAATCGTGGCTTCACGCACTGATTTCACTGAAGTTTCTTTTGATAATATATTTGTCAGAGCTTTACCTTGACGTCTGCTTGAAAGAAAAAACCCTGATAATTTCCGGGGCAATCTTGTCTTTAGTAACTATTTACGAACTAGAACGGAAAGTTGTTGTGTTTCCAAAAAGCTGGACTGTTTAGGATACGATCCAAACATGACATAGTACAGCATGTCCTTCAAACTTCTGTTTTCGTACATGGCTCTTCTTGATGTATATGCGGCCTTTGCGTCTTCATCCTTCGGTCCCCAGTCTGGCGTTGGCTTTATACTCTTTCTAATCCTCTGTAAAAATGGACCAGGTTAATTTGATAAACTTTTCATTCAAATAAATGTGTATAAGTTGTATGATTTATTCTGAAATACATGGACCGCCTCTGTGGTGTAGTGGAAGATCGTCCGCCCCGGTAGCGACATGTCGCGGGATCGATCTCCGACCGGGTCATACCAAAGATTTTAAAAATGGTAGTAATGACGTAGTAATCACGTAGTAATGACGTAGTAATCACGCCCTCCTTGGTACTCAGGGTTGCGGGGGTAAGCATAACGACTGATTGGCTGGTGTCAGGACAAATGGACCTTTGGAACTGATAACTTACCAAGGACATGCCGGGATATAACTGCACAATGTTGAAATCGGTGTTAAACACCAAACACTCAACTGAAATACATGCATTGTTCCTTAAAGGAGCGTACCAAAGGCCTATCATTTTAATCCACACCAGACCCGCTACTGGAGCATCGAGTGTACGGTAGTGTTGTGTAACCCGTGGCATTCGAACTCTTGGGTAATAATGAACACGTTCACATTCCTCACAATGTAAACAACTTATTCAATAATTTAAATTTCGCTTTTTCTCAGTCGTCTCATGATGATTTGCTTAATGGGGGAAGTGGATTAATGAGGTAAAACAAAGAGTTTATTACCGTCCATAACGACCCTGTTTGTTGACGCACGACAATAATAGCCTTTATTAAAATTGGAGACATGATACACAATACAAACATCCAGCCAATGATCCGGGACCAAGATGGGTAGATGTAGGATCCATACTTTGGGGGCGCGTATTGCAAACATGCAGTCAGGAATATAATCTGTTAATACAAAATAAGAAACACTATCTGTACCTTCAAAGTCAGGAGTAAAATCTGTGAATAACTAATATATATCAGAAATATAACTGGTAATTACAAAGTCAGCAATACGTGTATTCTTGAGCCTTCACTTTTGCATTTAATTTTTAGCTCGACTATTCGAAGAATAATGAGAGATTTACTACTCACCCCGTTTCCCCGTCCGCGGCGGTGTCCGGTTAACGTTTTAGGACAAGTTGGCATTTTTGTTAGTTTTCTCAATTAGTAATTGTGCCAGGGCCGATCTTCTGTTTGGGGTAAAAACATTCATTTTGGGTGGTTAAAGTTTTAGGGAAAGTTGGCATTTATTTTTAGTTTTCACAATAAGTACTTGTGCTAGGGCTTTCACGTTTGAAATGAAATTACGTCTAATACCTTATTCACATTGTATGTTGTAGATGCTGATTGTGACCTTCTGTTTGGGAACTAGATTTTTGGTTGATTATGAGAATTTGAGATAAATTCATAATTTTTGGTGATAATTCATTACCAAACATAGTATTTAAACATATCGAACGGGTTTTGCTGCCAAACATTTGGAAAACTTATGTTTAAGGTTTTGCTATTTTGTCTGCGTCCGGTTAATGTTGTAGGGCAAGCTTGCATTTTCATTTATAACTCCTATGCCCTTCATTCAAATCACTTCATACTTCACACAATTGTCAAGGACCATACTAAGGTTAGATAACTCCATTTTATCCTAAATATGGAGTTATGGGCCTTGATTGACTTAGGAAATTTGATTTTTTAAATTATATATATTTAAAAGTATGTATCTATTCATTTGCTTTTTTTATATATAGAGTATATATGATTTGATAGTTTTTAAGTGAAATATAACGAAATAGTGCTTTATGTGAATGATCGGCATATAGCCGACAGCTCTTGTTTAAACCGAAAATACATCATACTCAAATCATTAATTTAATGAATTGTTAATTTATTATTAAAAAGAAAGTTGATGTTTTTTCCATTCTTCTGTAATAATACGAATCATTCAAACATTTGTTATGGCTATTCGGATTTTTTTATTTTAACAATGTCTTTATACTCAATTGTAACTATTTTCACATGAATATATCACGTCTGTAGAACGTAGCATCGGACTTGCATTCAAGTTACACTTATCTGTAACATTTTGGACAATATTATCATTTTCAGTCTTAATTTCATTACTACAAGGCCCCTGGTCATAGTAATATAATCATTTTTTCGGAGTTGGCAGCCATTAGCACCGATTAACGCAGGGTGAGACTGCGCGAGAAAAATAGTTCATCACTGATTCAACGCATCTGCATTTAAAATGTTAAAATCTCCCCCAAAAAGATCATTATAAGGTTGTTGGAACAGCAGTGAAAAACTTAAGGCATGGGTACTCCAACATAAGTTTAACAAATTCTTTTAAAATTTAATGCGCCGACAGGTCAAATACATTCGCGATGATGCAGTGGCGGATTCACCTGGGGCCCGTAGGGTCCTTGCGACGAAACATGTTAATTTGAATACGTGTGAGCTCTTGCACTCGGGTGAGCGTTATATGGCTCCTACTTTGCGAATGCCAGTTTCATAATATTTACTATGTTTGATATCATCTGTTATTTTCTTGACAATAACTACATACATACAAGATGCAATTGTTATTTCCTTTCACATTTCCCCTTCTTCTCCTTTCTTCCTGCAGCCCCCAGGCCGTCAGCACTAAAGTGCTTTGATTTACCCACTGGCCACATACCCTGAGCTTTTTTAATTAAAAAACACACAGAACCGATATAAGTCGAATATTTTAATATGAAAACCATTTATTAGACAAAATACTTGCTAGTGAAAAAAAGACGAGCTATTGTCGTCGTCGTCGTCGTCGTCTGTGGTGTTGGTTAAGTTTTGCGTTTAGGTCACTTACATGGAAACTATCAAATCTAATACTTTGAAACTTGGTAAACCTGTTCATCCAATACCCTTCTTCACATTGTATGCTAAATATACTTTATGTGACCTGGGTTTTTTGGGGGGTTAAAAATCGCCAATTTCGATGTATTTTGGTTGATTTTGAGAATTAGACATAGTTGGTTAAGTTTTGTGTTTTGATCACGTTCATGGAAACTATCAAACCTAATACTTTGAAACTTGGCAAACCTGTTCATCTAATATACTCTTCACATTGTATACTCAAAATGCTGAGTGTGGCCTGGTTTTTTTTTGTAAAAAATATCAATTTTGAGAATTGGACATAGTTAAGTTTTGCGTTTCGGTATCACTTACATGGAAACTATCAAACCTATTACTTTGAAACTTGGAAAACTAGTTCATCTTATAACCTTCTTCACATTGTATGATAATGATACTGAGTGGGCCTGTTTTGGGGGTAAAAAACATCAATTTTGATGTATTTTGGTTTATTTTGGGAATTGGACATAGTTTCTACATTTTTTGTTACATTGATTTCAATGTTTTTTCCAAACAATAAAAACATAATGTTCTTCAACATATTATGAACATGTTAATTGGATTGTGTTTCGGGGGTCAAGGTCACTGTTACTTAAAATAGGGAAAAAATAATATATTCATTATCTTTAGTTACAGTTGACTTATAATGTAATAATTTATTTAATATCATTAATGGACAGGGGTCAAGGTCACTGTAAAATAAAAACTGTAATATACTTACATCTATAGTTACATTTAGTAAATCTTCTTTATATACTTGAAAAATAGACCGTAAAAGGTTAATATCAGACGAGCGTCAGGCACCGGTGCTCTTGTTTAAAGATCATCTAGTAAGAATTGCTCTTGTTTATTTTTTATCGGACCAAAATGCAAACATAAGTCAAATCTGGCTGACGAAGTTACATCCCTGGTGTATCTATAATAAGACTTTTAGTATTTTGCATAGCATGCCAGGCCCATCTTGATGCACATTGATGCATCTGCAGTAGACAATTTTTTATCACAATATTTTCAACATTAATCAATACTTATACTTCAAGTTACAATTGATATTCAGTAATTTTTACTAGATATTTTCAAACTGCAGATTTGTTGTATGTCAGAAAGAGTTAAGAAGATGAAAACCATTCACAGCCTGTTGTGTATTTTCAGAGATTATATGTGGAATTGGATGAACCTGATGGGGTATTGGGTGTGGCTGCAATCAGACAAGCTCCTCCCACATTACAGGAACAGATTCTTACCTACAGTGGCAGACTTGGTTAGTTATAAGCTTCTTCTCTTACATGAATGGACTCTGATTTGTTCCTTGAAATAAGCTAGTGCTGAATACTGCTACAAAAAAGCCATGAAACATTAAATGTATAACTGAAATAGTGTTTTATCAATTAGACATTAAATGGATAACTGAAATAGTGTTTTATCAATTAGACATTAAATGGATAACTGAAATAGTGTTTTATCAATTAGTATCTGGTTTGACAAAATGTCTGTTGTATGTATAAAATTGCAAATAAGCTCATATGGGTTTACAATTTACAAAACATGAGCTATATTTGCAAGTGAAGATAAATATCTGCCTTCCCATTTATTACCAAAACAGCATATATACAATGTTTGATATACTTTTCTTGAAACATTCTGTTAAAATTGACAAAGAGTGCTGAGCCAGAACAAATTATGAATTGTAAGTTTGTTTCTTTTAATGTCAGGATGCCAGATTGAGTTACAGACATGTTATGAGCAAGCTCTGCAATCTGAAGATGATGTTCAACAACATGAAGGACTCCTGCGATGTTTGATGGACCTGGGTCAGCCGTCACAGGCACTGCATCATGCTACTGGAGTTATTGCTAGAAAGTGTGTCTTTTCAGAATATTATATAGTGGATTATCATTCTAGATTAACTCTTTCCCATTTGTAGACGCTTATGTAGTAGACAGATTTTTAAAATATTGTGACAAAAGGAGAAATTGCTCAAAACAAGTAATTTCTCTGTTACTCTATTTAATAGTAAAACTTTCAATTATTAAGATTTCTTATGATTTTGTCAATAAGTTTAAAAGTCATCTGCTGCAGAATTGTTATAGTTATATGTAGGAAAGGGTTAACTCTTTCCCATATAGAACTAATCTGTGGCAGATGTCTTTGAAAACATCTAGATTGAAATGTGGAAAATCTATAAATGAAAGTATAATTTTGAATCAAGTTAAAAACATTGTGGCAATTTTATGAAATTGATCTTTTCTTTGTTGTCTCCTGCAGATACAGACACATTTGGAATTGCATTTTAACAGAAAAATGTTTTTTACTGTATCTCAAAGTTGTTTGTTTTTTCTTCAACTTGATTTCGTTTTTTCAAATGTTTTCTCAATATAAATGCTCATGAATCATGCATATAAGATAATAGATTCAAGTAATTTACTAAAAATACTTCTTGTGTTGTTTACCTTGGCAAGAGTTTCTTCTCCTACCTCGTCTGTTTGTTTGTCAGGCTTTCTCATAACGATATATTGGCAGGTAAGGGATATGTTACTTCAAGCACTCTTATTAAGTGAAATTATACTATTCTTTTGCATTGATCTTCATCATTGTCTAATTAGGAAAGATTTGGCTCCCCAGCTGATGACTTATCAAGTAGAAGCGGCATGGAAACTGGGAAATTGGAATGATTTACAGTCATACATGAAAGTGGTAAGTGTTTATTGAATTTACTTTTCTATTCTCTGTTCCCAACTGCAGACATATTTGATGCATTTGTTGTAGACGACTGTTGAAAACATTGTGGCAAAAGGAAAAACTTCATAAAGATCATTAATTTCCCCTTTTGCAACTTAGTCAATATTTATATTTTCATTTAAAGAGTTTAACCATATTTTTCTCTTAACTTTACAAATTCTTATTTAGTTGTAATCTTCCTGAAATAAACCTTTGATTACTTAGTAGCAGATATTGATAACATTTTGAAAAAGAATATTCTTGGTTCGTGTTTACCACAATGTGCCTCACAATTAAAGGTAATTTAAGTCAAATGATTAATGTAGGTGCCTGGATAAAGAATGGATAAATTGTTTCATTATTTTCACCCTTTTAATTCTGCAGCTCATGACTTTTAAGACATCAAGTCAAAAACTTTTAAAATCTCCCTCCTTATGTTTGTTTTGGTGCTGGAAATATGATCAGATGTGAAGGAAATACTCTCTAAAATTAACATGAAATAAGGTCTCGTAAACAATTACAGATATGTTGGACAGATTATAAATAACTCTTTACAAATGTATTTTCAAACATACTTTTTGTTTTGTTCAGGATACAGGCAGTAAAAGTTGGCCAGTTACTCTTGGACAAATTTTGTTAGCTTCCAGAAACAAGGTTTGTGTTTTAATGTCATGCATATGATGCAAAAACGTTTAGTTTTAACAAAAGAGAGAGATGAAGCTAATTTTGTCACCTGCCATTGCAAGGTCTCACATAGTCTGTCGTCAGTCCATATCCCTGTCCACCACAATTTGACTTGCTGGCAAGTGACAATTATGCATCTTCAAGAAGTCAAAACAAAGAGCAGGAGATCAAGTTTATGTCTTGTCAAGGTCAGATCTTGCCTTAGAATCTAAATAAGTGATTTTTACAAAAATGTACAATTAAGCTTTGGTTAAAAGTCACTTTGTGTATGGTCAAAACTTCTTGCATCGCCACAGACTTAAGGGCCATCTAACTAGAAGCTTCCAAACTGAATGTGTTGATATGCAGGTTGATCAGGTTATATAATGTTTGCTTAGGCAAGGTTGTACTTTTTTGCATGGACTGGCTTTAGTTCATGGCTTGGTAATACCAAATACTTGGTTGTATTGGCTTTTCCTCCTTGACATGCAGGATTGTGAGGTTAGCATTACAATTGACTCACTGGTAGAATGAATGTACCAGTAGCACTTACCGCAGAAATGTCATGATATAACTCATTGTTGAAAGAGGATTATATCAACATACACACTAACAAAATCACACTGATCTTTCTGTTGTGTCAATTTTTAGCTCCACTGGCTTAAAGCCAGTTGAGCTTATCCTGGCGATTGTCTGTTGTGCGTTTGTGTGTAAACTTTTTGCTTTAAATGACTTCTCAACCCTAACCACTTGGCCAATTTGGTTATATCCCTGCAAAATTCTGGTTTCCATGGCAACTGAAAAAAAAAAATAGTGAAAACTTAAAGAAATGTTCTCCCCAGAATGTGTCGGGCCGATTTTCAAATAATTTTGTAAAATTGTTTCATGGATGACCCTATATGAGATTCCTTCAAGAAATGTTAATTAGTCAAACAAAATTGCCGCTAGGGGGCAATATTTTGCTTAATATGGCAATAGTGAAAACTTAAAAAGTCTTCTCCGACGAAAGTGTTGAGCCAATTTTCAAATAATTTTGTAGAAATGTTCCTTCTATCAGATTCCTTCAAGCCTGGTTGATTCGTCGAAAAACATGGCGGCCAGAGGGCGTGCTATTTTGCCTTATATAGCTATAGAGAAAACTTAAATAATCTTCTCCTCCGAAAATGTCAGGCTGATATTCAATTAATTTTATAGAAACGTTCATTCCTAGGCTGACCCTTTATCAAATTCCTTCAAGCCATGTTGATTGGTCGAAAACTTTGGCCGCCAAGGGTTGGGCTATTTTGCCTAATATGGCTTAAAGTGAAAACTTAAAAAATCCTCTTCTTCGAAAGTGTCCGGCCGATTTTCAAATAATTTTGTAGAAATACTCCTCGGGTGACCCTCTATCAGAATCCTTTAATTCATGTTGATTGGTTGAAAAACATGGCTGCTAGGGGGCAGGGCTGTTTTGCCTTATATGGCTATATTGAAAATTTAAAAAATCTTCTCCTTAAATTATTTGGCTGTTTTTCAAATAATTTTGCAGAAATGTTTCCTCGGGTGACACTCTACAAGATTCCTTCAAGCCATCGTGGTTGGTAAAAAAAAACATAGCCACCAGGGGGCAGGGCTGTTTGGAGATTTAATTTTTGCCTTATGGCAGTGGAGCGATTCTGGCCCTCTTGGGGCTCATGTTTCTGATTGTTTTGTAATACATGCATTATGAGCTTAAGTTCAAACTAATCTGGCAGTTTGATGGCCCCTATTTATTTATTTTTGCTCAAGGTGAGTTATTGTGATCGCCTTTTGTCCGGTGTCCGTCGTGCGTCGTCCGTCAACATCTTCTCCTCAGTAACCTGTGGGTCAATTGGGCTGAAACTTCACAGGAAGCATCCTCTCAATGGCCTCACCAGAATTCCTTCAAATGTTTGGGATCCATGCAGAATTCTGGTTTCCATGGCAACGAAATGAAAAAAACTTCTCCCAAACTGGTTGGCTGATTTTCAAATTATGTTGTAGAAATGTTCCTTGGGTGATTCTCTATCAGATTCCTTGAAGCCATGTTGATTGGTAGAAAAACATGGCCACCAAGGGGGTGGGGCTATTTTGACTTACATGGCTATAGTGAAAACTTAAATAATCTTCTCCTCCAAAAGTGTCAGGCCGATTTTTAAATAATTTTGTAGAAATGGTCCTTTGGTGACCCTCTATCAGATTCCTTGAAACCATGTTGATTGGTCGGAAAAAAATGGCCGCCATGGCTAAAGTGAAGAAGAAAAAAATCAGGTGAGCGATCCAGGGCCATCATGGCCCTCTTGTTTAAATTAAACATTCATTTTAATGTTCCATGCCTTTCCCAAAGATCGTTTCAAAGTTGTCTGCTGTAGATATGTAGTATGTTGGAAAGGGTTAAAGGTTAGGTATCCTTTGGGAATCTTTGCTCACATATCAGCCTAATTTTTACCAGCAGAAAGAGGAAGAGTTTTTAAACCAGTTACAAATAGTCCGACAAGAGCAGATTGGACCACTGTCGGCAGCCAGTATGGAAATGGGATCCTATCAGAGAGGTTATGAATACATTGTCAGGTAGGCTGTTTTGTTTACCTTTTAACCCTTTACCTCATACGACAATTCTGCAGCAGACGACTGAACATATTTTGTCAAAAACATTGTGGGAAAATGAGAAATTGCTTGTTTTGAGCAATTTCTTCTTTTGTCTCCATGTTTTCAAAAAGTCATCTGCTGCAGAGGCGTCAGAAAGCGTCTCTATGAGGGAAAGGGTTAAATTCCCCACAAAATTGTTGTGTGGCGTGTTTGTAAATGATTACTTCTCTATTTTATGTTAATCACACTTTGACTCAATTGGTTTCAACTTATTGAATCAAAGCATAGTAGCAAAAATTATACATAGATAAGGAGATGGTCATTTTCAAGGAACATAACTTTAGCAAGCCTATTTTAGCTCATATGAAGGATGGACCATTGTGACTAACCTGTTTGCAGTAAGGTAATCCACTGTGGCCGAGTGATTATTGTCAGGGATTTGGAACTTGGTGTTATGGGTTTGTTATCCAGTTATGGCGCTGTGGTCATGATGGAGTGCTCTTTGGCAAGGCACATTTCCTAGCCTAGTACTGCTCTGTTTACCCAGGGATCATTAATAAGTAAACTATCACCATGATACAACTTATATAATGATAAAACCCAAACGAAACAAAAAACATTGCAGCAAACAGCATTTTCCTTTGGTGGTCTTCCTCTAAATGAAGAACTCTGGTACTTTTGGCCTCATAAAGGGGGTAAAATGACAAAACTTCAAAGTTCTTTACCTCAGAGAGTGTCAATTTTACATCTTCCAGGTTACATACTTTAAATGAGATAGAAGAATCGATGTATGCTTTCTCGAATAATTGGGATGTTCAGAGTTCAGATGGTGTTTCTGTAACTAAAGATGAACTACTGAGTCAGTGGACAACTCGACTTAAGATGATGCAGGTACTACTTGACTGTTTTGTCTAAACTGTTTTGCCCTTTACCAACCGAAGTCATATTTTTGAATTTTGACGGCTTTTGAAACATAAGGGCAAAGGAAGAAAGTGCTCATGATGAGTGATTTTCTCCCTTTGTCGCCGAGCCCAGGTAGCTAGGTCGGTAGCGATGTGGGCTGTCAATCCTGGGGTTGTGAGTTCGAATCCCGGCTCGGCAAATTTTCTTTCTGACGTTTGACAAAAGTCAATGTGACATGAGTCAGTCTTTTATCACCAACCGGCTAAGTCTATGTGGAAAAGCAGCCAGTTGCTTGGGAAGATTGTTGTGTGGAGTACTGGTGTGAGAAAACCAGGA
>JAUELF010266091.1:0-11091 GCA_031471495.1 Clinocardium nuttallii | reverse complement strand
CAAAACATGCAATTTCTCCTTTTGACACAATGTTTTCCACTTTTAGTCATAGGTTATCCATTCAATTATAGAGATTTCCCACTTTTTGACAAAATATGTTCAAAGTCGTCTGCTGCAGAATTGTTGTATCAGGGAAAGGGTTAATAATTTTGTAACTAAAAGGTACATGCTAAGTTTGTCATGAGTACCGGTAATTATTTGAAAATATTTTGCCTTTTTAACCCTTTCCCATATACAGACGCCTCTACATCAAGATGACCTCTGAAAACTTTGAACTGTAATTATTAAATGTATTGACCCAGTGGTAAAGGAGAAGATATTGATAGAATAATTGTTGGCTACATGCACATCAGAGCTGAAAAATCATATCTGACAAATGTTTAAATTTCATGATTAAAAAACTTGTAAATAAAATAAAGGCTTTATATTGATTGGATATGTTAATTAAAAAAAAATCCTGGCTACACACTTAACATAAATTTACATGTAGTTACCATATGTACCATAATAACCATAGTTACCATAACATATCCCAAAAAGGAAAAAGTAAGTACATTTCCTGATACAGACACATTTTGACAACTTTGCGGTATACTTCAAAATTATCAGTTTCTTCATTTCACACAATATGCTTAAATCTAAATCAAACACACATTTTCATCCTCAAATACTGTTTTATTTAATCCTTTCACCTTTGTAGAAGCTTACATACACCTCTGAAGCAGAGGGCTTTTTGAAAACATGGCGACAAAAGAATAAATTGCTCAAAACAGACAATTTCTTCTTTTGTCAACATGTTTTCAACTTTTTTCAATTATTGTACCCTTATTTAAAAGGAGTTTCCAGAAAATTTCAGTATATTTTCAGTCATCTGCTGTCCGTTTACAAGGGGAAAAGTATGTTGGAAAGGTTTAAAATGATCAGTTTCTTCTTCTCATACAATATATTCAAATCTGCATCTAAATCATACAGTTTTCAAGACTTGACATTTTTATCTTCAGATGTTGTTTAAGATGATCCCTTTTAACACAACAAGAGCAATATGATAACAAGCTAGACTTTTTGAAGAGCTTGTCAAATAAAAGAAACATGTACAAGTATTTTGACACTTCTGCAAATATTTTTACACAAGAGAAATATTTTAGAATGTTTTTCAACTCTATTCAGTATTTATTACTCCAGAAGTGTCCGAAAGCCGTCAAATTCAAAAGTTCCAGTGGCAAAAGTGTTGAACAAATCAATTTGTAGACACTAAAAACAGGTCTTCCATGTATCTATACATGATGAAAAATATCCTGCATATCTATACATGATAATCATTTGTAGAAAGCTTCATCAGAAGATTTCATCACAAGCTTATATTACAGACACATCCCTTTAACCCTTTCCCATGTATAGGTGCTTTCTGACACCTCTGCAGCAGATGGCATTTTTGAAAACATGGTGACAAAAGAAGAAACTGCTTGAGAAAGGAAAGGGTTAACAATTTACATATTTACTTCATTCAGCGGTGGGTAAACATATTTAAGTCCTGACAAATGAAAAGATGGTTCTACCCTCAATAAAGTAAAGGATTCAATAACAAATAGTGCATTTGACTAGATCACAACTCTACAAAACAGTCTTTCTATATAGGGAGTAACAAAAACAAAAACTACGAAATTCTGTAAGAAAAGAATGAATCAAAGAACCACAAAGTTTCAACAGAACATTAGTCAGGTAAGCACCAATTCTGAAGTATAACCCTTTCCCACCGGCAGATGCATTTTGAAGTAATAGCAGCAGAGCACTTTTGAATGCATTGTGTCTAAGGATGAAATCCTTTGGCCAAAATGTTTAACTTTATTTAACCCTTTCCCTCATAGAGCTTTCTGACGCCTCTGCAGCAGATGGATTTTTGAAAACATAGTGACAAAAGAAGAAATTGCACAAAACGTGCAATTTCTCCTTTTGCCACAATGTTTTCCACTTTAAGTCATAGGTTATCCATTAAATTAACAATTTTCCAACTGTCCAAAATATGTTCAAAGTTGTCTGCTGCAGAATTGTCGTATGAGGGAAAGGGTTAACAATTATGATATCTTTTCATTGAGACATCATCATGGCATGTTTTCAAAGTCTGTCGTCACATGCAGCAGATGATGTTCAAAATATCACAGCAAAGGTATGGAAAATCCAAGTAGTGAAGTTGAAAACTTAATCTTTTTATCACTGCATTGTAACATAATTGTTGCGTCTTTGATGCTAGGCTATGATAAAATTCAACTCATATCTATGCAAAACACTTTAAAGCACTCTCAAAGATGCTTCTTTTTAGTTATTTGATAGGTATGTGTTCCTTACTGTTTTGTCGGTAAGTTAAAGAGTGACAGACAGACAGATGTTATCCCTATGTGTCTCCGTACCAAAGGAGGTGACACAAAAACAAACAAGCATGGTTGACTATTTGAAAGGTTGTCAGTAAAATGTTTTGTTTGTCGAAGAACATGTATATTGTCTAATTGTGTAAGAATTAAGGTCAAAGATATGAAACTTGTTTTAAGACCTTTGTAAATGTACATAACAATAGTCATGCTAAGCTAGTCTCAATCTTTATTCTTCGAATAGTTGAGATGAAAATTCGATATTTTTTCTTGAGGGTGGGGTGGGGTTACAGGTAGAGGAGGGAGGTATGATGAAAATGCAATCTAATTTGAAACTTTGATGAAGAAATATTAAGAAATGGCAAAATTATTGCTGACTTTAAGTTATCATGACAGAATCTAAGTACAAAAAGGAGCATAACTTTGCAAATGTGACCTTGACACAAGAATTTGGTTGCATCACAAATCTGTTGTCATAAACAAAATAATTTAAAGTTTATTGACGAAATATTCAGAAATGGCAGTTATAGCTTAGGTTATGTTTTGGTGACAAAATCCAAGTACAAAACGGGGAATAACTGTACAAATATGGTTGCAGAGTTATGTGACTTGCTGTAGTAGTCTATTTTGCAATTAATAACAAGTACGCCAAGTTGGAAGTAAACATGTTTGATGGTAAAGAAGATATTAGTATTTATTATTCTTTGAAAAGTCAAGATAACAGTTACAATTACAGTCATGTCTCGACATCTTCCCACAGTTTAACCCTTTCCTTCATATAGACGCTTTCTGATGCCTCTGCAGCAGACAGGTTTTTAAAAACAGTGACAAAAGAAGAAATTGCACAAAACATGCAATTTCTCCTTTTGCCACAATGTTTTCTACTTTTAGTCATAGGTTATCCATTTAATTATAGAGATATTCTATTTTTTGACAAAATATGTTCGAAGCCGTCTGCTGCGGAATTGTCTTATTGAGGGAATGGGGTTAAACAATATCTCAGCTTGATATCTTTTTCTATCCAACAGTTGGCGTATCTGTTGAAAATCATGCATATAATCTACAAAAATCCTCCTAGAAAATTTCCCTTTCTTTAAAGAGATCACAATGCCATTTATTGCAAAAATTATTTCAAGATGAAGTCTAGACTGAAAAGAACAGTGTTCTTGAAAACTATAATCATGCTTCAAATAAATGGTTCATGGAATATAATTGATCCTTTCCCTCAATTGTTTTTGTTATCTTAAAGAAGTTCTAGAGCAAAGAAGGTACTGAAATACGTGGATGGGGGTAATGAAAAACTGTTTTAAGTCATATCTCGCTTTGAAACATACTTATAACTGTTTTTCATGCTTCAATATATATAAATACTATGTATGAAAGTTAAAATCGAAGCATTTCAGAAAATGAAACTGAGTAAGTACATAAATACTGACCATACTGGGCAGTAAATATACAACCAGAATATGTAGGCAGAAACTCCAAAAAATACATAGGAGATGAAAAACCAAACCATGTCAAACGGGGATTCTCGTCTTGTCATACGGGGCAAGGTCCTCTTCTCTTTATCGGTCTCGTCAAGAAATGTTCCATGTTTATAAAAATTATCTAACATTTCCTCCTTTTCCACATATCTGTCATACAGCCATTTAGTGCGCCCGTCCGGATCCGTGGGTATCTCGGATAACGGATAAGCCCGATAATGGAGCATGATATCTCGAGGCGACCAATAACCTATACATATCCCATGAATGTCGAGGGCTTCACGTTTTGGATAAGCCAACGTAACATCGACCACCCACTTCACACGATGCTGACCTAAGCCACCTGAGAAAAGAAAAAAGTGCTCTTTCTGTGCCAATCAATATCTTATTTATCTATCATTCTAACCTTTTCGAACATGGAAGCAAACAATGTGAATGAGTGATAACTCTTTCCCACAGGTAAACAACAAAACAGCTGCACAGGAATCAGAAAATATGCTGATTTCTTTAAAGAAAAATCTCTACAAAATCTATATCAAATGAAAGTATAATTATTGAACAGTTGCAATCAATGGGACAGAAGGAGCAATTTCTCATTATGACCAATCACTCCCTTTGACATATTGATTTTAAAAGTTTTCAAAAGGAGAAATTGCTCAAAACAAGCAATTTCTCCTTTCGCCACAAAGTATTTAACTATATTCAATTATAATACTAGCAATTATATGGTCAAAGTCATCTGTTGCAGATTTGCTGTATGCGGAAAAGGTTTAAGAGCATAAGAGATAAAGTGAGTTTTCATGTATCTTTGATCATATAACCCTTTACCATATGCTGACATATTGGTCAGATCTAAAGCAGATGACTTAAGCCTAAATGTTTTGAAATCTATTTAACCCTTTACCACATACAACATATTGGCAGGAGACAACTTTGAAAATGTCTAGGCTAAAGCACAAAAAAATCCCATTAAATGAAACTTCAAGGATGGAATAGAGTTGAAAACATTGAGACAAAAGGAGAAATTGCTCATATTGAGCAAATTTCTTCTTTTGTCGCCATGTTTTCAAAAAGCCATCTGCTGCAGAGGTGTTAGAAAGTGTCTATATACTTTTCTCAGAATGAGCAGTTTTTCCTTTTGCTACAATGTTTTCAACTTTATTTAATATATATGCTCTTTCATTAAAAGTTTCCAAATGTTTGAATAAATAATGTTTTCAGAGCCATCTGCTACAGATTGTAAGTATGTGGGAAAGGGTTAATTACTGAGATGTTCTATATTTTTGCTTATATAATTTCAAAGCTGTCTGCTGCAAATTTGTTGGATTAGGGAAAAAAAGGTTAATTTTAAAACCATCAGTCTGTCTTTATGTGGTCGATTGGTTGGGAGTTTTACGCAGATATCAACAATATTTCAGTTATATTTAGGCATTTCCTGGGTATGTTACCCTGCAACCTAGAGCGCCCAGGAGGGCAGCCAATTCTACCATTTCTAAAGTCTTTGGTATGACCTGGCCAGGGATTGAACCTGTGACCTCCCGCTCTTGAGGGGAAAGCTCTACCACTACACCACCGAGGTGATAGGCTTGGGTTGGTCAAGTATACAGTAGCCAGTGAAGTTCTTACCTCTTATTCCATTTTGTTGTTTCGTATCACCAACTGTATCTAGTATAGTATTCATAGCACCAAGACGGGGTAATGTACAATGATCTAATACAGGTAAATTATTCTTCAGGGCAAATCTGAAATAGTTGTTTTAGATAGATGTCAGAGGCATAAATAAAGAATACAACCATATTCAGTGTTGAATTTTATTTATTCATGAACAACTGAAGTTAATAGTGCATGACTTTATATGAAACATAATCAATGATTAAGCCAACATGAACAATATTTTCATCTAAATAATATAGTCTCAGGACCTGTTAACAAAATCATGGGACTTGGGGCAAGTTGACCAACAGCATGGAGGCGAGTGAATAACAATTTTCTACACTCCAGCACATCCAGTTACGATTTCAAATTACAGGATCATGTAATATTCTGTTGCATCGGATCAACTATCTAATATCTATTATATGTAAACAGGGCTGTACAAATTCCACAGGCCAACGTCCGGGGTAAGTCGTTAATTGCATCGGGCAAGTCGCTAATTGCAAAATCTGTCCCGGACAAGTGACATTTTCCAAAAATCCGCATCCCATTATTTTAACCCATTTACATAACAGTGACTGTAAATTCCTGTATCTGGTAGCCCGGCTTAATTACTTACACATATGTATGTCGTGTATAAATTTGACTGTATGTTACATGCGAAAAAAACCACTCGCTGTGACCATAAAAAATCATTAACAGTAGGCGGAGTTACCCACCTGTCACCTGGTTTCAGCCAACTGAATCGCGTCAGTAATAGTCAATTAGCGTGATATATAATACCTAATAAGGCTGTCTAATCATTAGTGACAATTGTTCCTTTGGGCTGTGTTATTCCATGAATGCTAGGAAATTACCAATGGTTCGGTCTGATTAAAATAATCCCTTAAATGTATTTTGATCCATATTTCTACTTTCGGTTTGCAAACTGGTACAAACCGGATCAGAAAGACTTAGAAGACATTTTTTGCCATGCAGAAGTTAATAAAATACATTTGATCCAAATTTAAGACAATTCGACGACTTCTAAAAATTACTTTGCTGTTTATCAATTTGAAATACCTTCATGATCGACATAATATACGTAATATCATGGACAATAGTGTCCCTGGTAATATCAAAGAAAATTGTATGGAATGAAATCTATAAAATTTTAATGATTCCCTGAGAATGATAAATGCCCAATCACGGCTTTGTTTACCAAAATTAATTAGCATAACTGGCTGGAAAAAATCATATGACTTACTAGTCGCGATTTCATTGAATGAAATAAGAAATTGGGTGAATGACGTTCACGATCTGATGGCCCGATGTTTACATTCAATGCTGATTACCAATTTATAATTCTCAAAGTAGGGAACCATGCGCAATCATCAAAATGGCGGCTATGTTGCGAATAATACCGCAACACATGAAACAATTATAACGTTTAGTTGTCTGTCATTGTTTTTGAGTGAGAAATGAGTGTTTATTCTCCGGATCGCAAAGGACCAGGGACCAGAGAGACATCGAAACAGCGACAGTGTATTTTATTTCATTTTTACCTTTATGCCTAAAAAAAGATTAGGGTCTGCAAGAATAAAATAGGGTCGGTCGGGTTACCAGAAACACAGGTTTGGTTTTTTTGGGCCTAAACAAACGATGTCAATGAAAAGCCAAACAGCTGCTTCTTCCTCTGATGCTATGTCTCTATATAGGTGAAAACTAATTAATAATTTAACAAATATTGTCTTGTCAAAAAAATTAGTTAGGAAAGTTAACATTAATGTGCTTTTGCGACAGATCATATATTGTTTTATTTATTTATTTTACATCCATTGTGAAACAAGTTCTAACAACAACCCTTTTCCATCTGAATTATGAACAACTTTTCCTTTTATCATAATTTTTCCAAAAGTCATCTTCTGCAGTCAAGTCAAAATGTGTCTGCAGGTTGGAAAGCGTCAATTTAGAATCGACAGTGTTGTTGTTGTTGTTCATAATAGTTGATGCCTCTACAACAGATTTTCCAACACATTGTTTGAAAGGGAGAAATTGTTAATTGTAAAGTCTGCATATAAATTGTTTGCTTAGAAATCAAATTTTCAATTGTTACATTTTCTGCTAAAATCTTTTAAAAACAAAAACGAGTCTTGAAACATCATATGCTGATAAACCTTTTCCAACATGAAGATGCATTTTAACCCTCATATAGACGCCTCTACAGCAGACGGCTCTTTGAAAACATAGTGACAAAAGAAGAAATTGCACAAAACGTGCAATTTCTCCTTTTGCCGCAATGTTTTCCACTTTTTGTCATCCATTCAATTACACTGTATAGAGATTTTCTATGTTTTGACAAAATATGTTCAAAATCGTCTGCTGCAGAAATGTCGTATGAGGGAAACAGTTCAACCCTTTCCCAACTGCAGACCCATGTTGATGCATCAACTGGAGACGACTTTTGAAAACATTGTGGCAAAATAATAAATTGCTCATGATGAACTATTTCTCCATTTGCCTCACTGTTCTCCAGATCTATATAAGACTAACTTTCATTTGAAAATCTTTTCCATATTTAATTTGTCTGCTGCAAATTAAGTGCATGTTGAAAAAGATTATTTTTGTGACATTTCCATCTTGATTTAAAGGCAGAAGAAAACAATAAAGAAAAGTTACTTTTATGATTCATAGGGTATAATTGTATTGAAAATAGGAAAGGCATTTAAGATTTCTCCGGAAAAATAGGTTTAATCAAATGAATGTATTTCATTAATATATATACATGTACAAAACTGGAAAACAATTATTTGCGGTTTACACAAAGTCAGAAATGTTGTGGCTGCGCTGTTTGTAAACTGCTGGATTAATCTCACATTGGCACATGACTAAATAGATATGAGACAGATTCTCCATTGTGTGTGCGTCGGATAGCTTCAGCCATAATCATGGATATGTCCATACACTGAAATAAGAGAATATCAACAGTTACCCTAGCACACATGTCTTTTGACATCAATCTGTATCAGGTTAATTTGCTTCAAACATTCATTTCAATTTCACAAAAATTATTTAAGTATCATTCAAACAAATCAATTTTGGGTTTCAGCTCAGTTTGCAAATAAGCCAATTTCAAAACCATGAGCCGTTCCGCGAGAAAACCAACATTGTGGACTCTGCATTAAGTATCAACCCAGATCAGACTTGACATGTTGCACAGGCTTACCGGTACCCGGATAGACACTTTTCACCTCATATGGATTTTCTGTTTCAGGAATCATTACTCTATATATCTTTCCCCCTGAAACGGAATGTGTCGGACCAGATTAGCCTGCACAGACTGTGCAGGCTGATCTGAGTCGATACGTTACGCAGAGTCCATAATGTTGGTTTTCTCGTTGAACAGCTCATATATTTTCTGCAATAGCAATAATCATGATTACAATCGACTACACTGTACTGTACTACCTTTACTTACACTATTATGTCAGTCCTTTCAAGCTTAGGAGTACCCACTCCAGAATCATCCCTTGACCACTTGTAACAAATATCAGCGGACAACTTGGAAAACATTAAGCCACAATGATGGAAACTTGAACGGAATGTTTGATTTAAAGTTCAAGAGAGTTAAAAATCATTGTAGGAATTGAAGAAATTGCCACAATTCATTCAAAAGCTGTCTGTTGCACTGAAATCAAAATGTATCTAAATGTTTAAACAGGTTATATAGGAACTGATAAACATGAGGTAAGGTTAATGTTTTGTGATGATGCAGACGACAACAAGGGTATCCCAATACCTTGACTTTTTTCTTCGAAAAACAGATGAGCTAAAAATGTCAAGAGAATGAAATATGTATGGCTATCAGAAAAATAAACCTTCGGGTCTGCCAAATGGTCCTATAAATCCAATAAACCTATTTTCAATTACAGATGTGGTTTGAAGCATTCGTAGTAGACAACTTTTGAAAACATTGTGGCAAAGTGAGGAAATGCTACTTATGAGCAACCTCTCCCTTTACCACAAAGTTTGCCACACAATTCATTAGTTTTATTTATACACATTTTCTTTTAAGATGTTTTCAAAGCCATCTGCTGCAGATTAATAATACGTATTGTGGTAAAGGGTTAAAACTCTGTACCTGTATTTTGGGAGCATTCTTCATTCTTTCTTGTTGAGGTATAGTGTTTGTGACGACAACAGCTTCGAATGCGGAGTTATTGATACGTGAGATTGCTGGCCCGGATAGAATACCATGTGTACAGATAGCGTAGACTTTCACTGCTCCTGCCTCTAATAACCTGTCAATTGAATTCATTTTTGTAAGTTTGATAGATTCTTTGGTGTTTTAGGTCGCTTTCCAGCATTTCCTGGGTAAGTTCTGAGAGTCAATTTATCCTGACAACAGTCAGTCATTTACAATGCTAACCCCGCAACCCTGAGTGCCAAGAAGGGAAGATATTACTACCATTATTAAAGTCTTGATTGATTGATTGGGGTTTAACGCCGTTCTTAACATTTATTCAAGTCATATCATGGCGGCCAGTTCTCCTACTCATGTGTTTCTGGTTTTCTCACACGAGTACTCCACACAATAATCTTCCAAAGCAACTGGCTGCTTTTCCACATAGACTTAGAGCTGATTGGTGAAAGACAAATAAAGCATGTTGCACAACGTCCGAAAGAAAGTTGGCCGAGCCAGGAACTCACAACCCCTGGATTGACAGCCCACGTCGCTACTGAGCTCTGCTAAACTCTTTTGAATGACCCGCTTTGGAATTGAACCACTCAACCTCCTGTACTCAAGGATGACACTCTACCATCCTGGCAGTCCTTGTAAGTTTGAATAGGGTTTTACAGTATTTATGTTATATATATAACAATGTTTCCTGGCTAGATAACCAGTACTGCTGGTAAGTTTATTCTGACATCAGTGCATCAAAAAAAGAAGGCACTCTTACAAGTTTATCAAGTTTTGGTAAGAACCAAGCAGGGATAAAAACTGGGTCTTCCACTTAGGAGGCTGATATTTTAACCACTATATCACCAAGCTGATTAAGGGGATTACTGATAAACTTTAATAATGCTAAACAAGCTACAGAAAATGCCAATGTGTTATTGAACAATGATTAAAAGAGATAAAAAAAACATTTAATCAACCGTTTACAGGACACAGGCAAATTTAGACGCAACGGATGATATTTGAAACAAGAGGGCCATGATGGCCCTATATCTCACCTAATTTAATAGAACTTCAATAGTTTTCAAAGTTTTACCCTTTATATAATAAGGAAAGCAAGCTCCGCCCCCTGGCGGCCATGTTTTTTCAACTTATTTATATATTTATGTTGGTAGAGGGTGCCCCAAGGAACATTTGTGCAAAATAATTTTCAAATCGGCCCAGTACTTTTGGACTAAAAGATTTTCAAAGTTTTAACAATGCACATATAAGAAAAACAAGCTCCGCCCCCTGGCGGCAATGTTTTTCAACGGATCGGAAATATTTGAACAATCTTTGTAAAGGGTGTCCCAAGGAACATTTGTGCAAATTAATTTTCAAATCTAGCTTATACTTTTGAACAAGAAGATTTTTAAAGTTTTAACAATGCACA